>ML778303.1:174085-197422 GCA_009831015.1 Picea engelmannii | reverse complement strand
ATAAAAGAAAGCCTGCTTGGGCAAGAGAGCTTATTCAAGATGGAGAGAAGTATGGTGTTCCAGAAGGAACCACAAGACAGGTGAAGAGACCAAAGCCATTCTTCAATTACATGGCTTTGATGTGCAATCTACTTGATGAAGAACCTACATGTTTTGAAGAGGCCATCCAGAAAAAGGAATGGGCAAATGCCATGACAGAGGAAATTGTTGGGAAATTCCATGACATGATGTATGGGAAATTGTTCCCAGACCAAAAAGTAAGGATGTGATATCATCAAAATGGCTCTTCAAGATCAAACATGCTACTAATGGAAGTATTGAGAAATATAAAGCAAGATTTGTTGCTCGTGGCTTTTCCCAGAAGGAAGGAATCGACTATGAAGAGACATTCGCTCATGTGGCTAGATACACTTCGATTAGAACCATTATATCTCTTGCTGCCAAGATGAAGTGGAAGCTGCACCAGATGGATGTGAAGACAGCTTTCCTGAATGGTGTCATTGAAGAGGAAGTGTATATAGAGAAACCCCAAGGATTTGAGGTTGAAGACAGAAAGTCTCATGTATGTCAATTGAAGAAAGCCTTATACGGATTGAAGAAAGCTCCTAGAGCTTGGTATGGCCGTATAGACAGTTTCTTGACAAGCTTGGGCTTTACCAAAAGTAAAGAAAATTCAAATATCTACTTCAAGATTATGGATAATGAACCAGTAATACCATTACTGTATGTGGATGACTTATTCTTAACTGGAGAATAAAATCTCATCGTTGAATGTAAACAGTGACTTGACGTAGAATTTGAAATGAAAGACCTTGGTCTAATGCATTACTTCTTAGGCCTTGAGGTATGGTAGAGTCCAGAGAGAATCTTCCTTAACCAAGGGAAGTACACGGTCGAAATCTTAATAAGATTCAACATGCTAGAATGCAAGTCCATGAATACACCCATGGAAGTGAAGTTGAAGATGTTGGTCGATACTTCGTCAGATTTGATAGATGCCACTTTGTACAGATAGATTATTGGATCGTTGATGTACTTGACGAACACTAGACCAGACATCTATTTTGCAGTGAACACCATGAATCAGTTTCTAGTAGAGCCTAGACGTGTTCACCTAGTGGCTGCAAAACATGTGATGAGGTACCTTAAAGGTACAATGGATTATGGTCTCAGCTATGATGGAGATCATGACTTCACACTGAGTGGATATACTGATGCAGATTGGGCAGGAAGCGTTGCTGACATAAAAAGAACTTCTGGATGATGTTTCAGTTTGGGATCAACTATGATCTCGTGGCAGAGTAGGAAGCAATCCAGTATTGCTCTCAGCACAATGGAAGCAGAGTACATTGCCGCATGTTCTGCTAGTTGTGAAGCTATATGGATTCAAAAGTTGCTGACAGGCCTATTTGATTTGGAGATGAGAGCAACCGCGATTTTATGTGACAATCAAAGCTGCATTAAAATGATAGAAAATCCTGTATTCCACGATAGGTCGAAGCACATAGAGATCCACTATCATTTCATCCACGACATGGTAGAGAGAGGAGCCTTGAAGCTCCAGTACATTAGCACGGATGAACAGGTTGTTGATGTGTTGACTAAGCCTCTATATCGTGTAAAGTTTGAACACTTTCGAGATAAGCTTGGTATTGTCCGAAAGGACCCTCCCTGAAAGGGGAAGTAGATGTATTCCTTGCTTCTGACCTCGCTATTAGACATAAAGCAAGACGAGTCATGCTTATGACCTCGTTGTTAAACGTAAAGCATGACACTGTGTGATCCTTGCTTCTAACCTCGCTATTAGATGTAAAGCAAGATGATTCATGCTTCTGATCTCGCTGTTAGACGTAAAGCATGACGCTGTGTGATCCTTGCTTATGACCTCGTTGTTAGACGTAAAGCAAGATGAGTCATGCTTCTGACCTCGCTGTTAGACGTAAAGCATGATGATGTTTGATCCTTGCTTCTGACCTCGTTGTTAGACGTAAAGCAATATGAGTTATGCTTCTGACCTAGTTGTTAGACGTAAAGCATAACGTCGTTGGTTCCTCGCTTCTGACATCATTGTTAGACGTAAAGCAAGATGAGTCATGCTTCTGACCTAGTTGTTAGACGTAAAGCATGACGTTGTGATTCCTCGCTTCTGACCTCATTGTTAGACGTAAAACGAGATGTTGATGTGTTCCTTTCTTCTGACCTCGTTGTTAGAAGTAAAGCAAGATGAGTCATGCTTCTGACCTAGTTGTTAGACGTAAAGCATGATGTTGTGATTCCTCTCTTTTGACCTAGTTGTTAGACGTAAAGCGAGATGATGATATTACTTGCTTCTAACCTAGTTGTTAGACGTAAAGCAAGATGTGACTGACACTGAGCTACCAGCTTAACCGTTGTGACATTGAGCTAGTGTAGTACTGTGATGTGCCAGCCTAGTGCTGTGATGAGGTATCATTTTTATTGATACATATTTGATACAGATGATGATAGCATTCTTTTGAGAATGATGATGTTGCCGATGAAGAAAACTTCTGATGACTCGTAAATGTGCTAGACAATGTTTCAAGATGATATTGACGATACTGTCCTCCAGATGCCAATGATGATGCAGACCTCTCTCGCCTGATGCTAATGAAGAATACCCTTCTTGTTAAGGGGGAGTGTTGAAATAATGTAACTGCGAAGAGCATTCTTATTATTTTTTGTTATTGGATTAAATCCCCATTGAGGATTAATCATGTTATTATTATTGTTGTTGTTATTGGATTAATCCCCATTGAGGATTAATCATGTCGATAATTGTATAAGGACCAAATCCCCTTTTGCGGATTGGTCATCAGACAATTACAAAGTATAGAATAAGAAGTCGGCCCCAGCAGTTATAATGGAAGACCCGGAATTAATTAAAGGTGGGTTTACCCACCCAGAGTGAGAGGTCGGCCCTGCCAGATTGTGACCTTTCACATGTGCCAGGTTGATATAAATAAGAGGCTAGCACCTCACTTCCAACACACAACTCACTTGCTCATTCTCTTATGAGTCAAGCTGCAATTACCAGTTGGAGAGAGGGAGAAGAGTGGCGCATCTCTTGGGGAGGACTTTCTGTATTGGTTTGAGTTATCTCTTGAACATTGTATAAGCTATTTATGATAAGGAAGTGTTGGGTTTTCTTCCCCTAGAGGGTTTCCCAAGATAAATGTTGTGTCTCTTGTGAATGTGTATTTCTCAGTGATCTTGTTCTTATGATGCTCTTATCTATTGAAATGTAAAGAACTATAATAATGGCATAAACATTAACACCCTTGACCCACATCTATGAGTAAAAAAAGAGTTCACCTTTCTCTAGTTACTTTGGCTCACTTGGTTGGACCTTGGTGGTAGCGACAGTGGCACTGGGTTCTACATCAATGATCAGCTTCTCTTTTTCTGGATCTAATTCAAAGTCAGAAACTTCCTCTGACTCAAAGGCTTTTAGCTTGGCCACCAATGAATACTTCGAGCAACATTCATCAATATTATTCCAAGGGATTTTATGGAATTCACACCACTTCCTAGTGCCTTTCTTCGTCGTCTCATTACCCTTCTTTGTTTGAGGCTTGGACTGGTTGTCCTAAGGGCGCCCATCCTTGATATATCCTTTTTTCTATCAGTTGGGGTCACCTTTGCCCTACTTTTTTTGTGAGGAATTTGCATATCTAAACTCTCGCTTCTTTTGTTTAAATTTCTGCTTGATTTTGACAGCATATTGATATGTTGTGCCCAGTGATTATATGTCCATAAACTCCATTTATGTTTGGATGTATCTATGCATACATTCGTGGTACTTGAGAACCAGATGTCATTCGAAGTCCTTGATATCCAGCTTGATGCGCAATGTATGGAAGATATTTGTTAAATCTGGTACTGTTTAGTCCCTTTCATGTCGCAATGTGGTCCATCTTGTATATTGATCATCATAGCTTCCAACAAGGTAGTATTGTTTTTTAATATCATCACTGAAAGAATCCCAAGTGGGGGAGACCATAAATATTGCAGATTCCTCAATAGCCCTTTGCTCACAGTAAGTTTCCCACCAATACTTAATCTGGGGGACAACCTTACGGAGCAAAAAAGTAATATTTTCTCTATTGAAAAATTTATGGACCAAAAAATACCCTTCTAGCAGATTCAACCATTTATCTACAACATCTTCATCTATCTGGCCTTCAAATAAGGGGATATCAAAATTGAATTGTACCTTGAAGGGGGAAGTGTGATCTCTTGATGAAGATGCATCACCTGTTGGCAGTCGTCGAAGGATCTGTGCAAAGTTATCCATCATCTCATTCATTTGTCGCATGAGGGCTTCCTTGAGAAACATTTTAAAAGGATCTCCTGCTCCATTGCGTCTCTTTTCTTCTGCCATGGGAGTTCATCATGAGCGGCGGGGAAGGTCTTGCAAGGGCTCAACCACTTTGAGTGCCCACTCCTTGTATCTTGACCTCATTGGGGACATGCACAGAGAAACAAATAAAGAGAAGACTACTCTGATACCATTGATCCATATTTATAAATGGAACAAAATAGAATACAGATGTATAGAAAATAAATACACAGATATACATTAAAACTCGACTTCTATTAATAAATAGAATATGTTGAAACTGTAAAAATGCATACTAAAACAAACTTGCTCGAATGGTGGCAACTTATCTCTGTGAAAATATGTGACGACTACACTCATTTGCAAGAACATGGTTACAATAAGGCTCCAAAGGCCTTTTTAACATAAAGAATAAATGAGAAAACCCTAAACATCCAAAAACCTAACCCTAGAAGATGAAGAGCCAAAATTCATGTGGGCCCCAATGGGGTAAGTTGGCACATCAACTTCCCGGAGTCCTAACTTTTACATACGATCTTTGTTTTAGGCGCATGATAGCTCGTTGGAAAGAACTATCTAAGGACTACACATGTTCTTGTCACACTTTGGCTAAATTCTTTAGTGTGACTATGGCACACTCAAAAACCTTTGTTTAGGGCCTCAAAACAGCCCTAGAAGTTTAGACCCGAAAAACTAGGAAAAAATGCCAAAATGAAAATATTTCTTTGAGCCAGTGGAATAGGTGGGTGGCCACAAATATCCTCCTAGATAAACTGTTGAAATATTAATTAATTGTTGAAATATTATTTAATTTTTGAAATAATAATTCTTTAAAGATTAATTTCCATTAGATTGGTTGGCATTGATATCGACCCTTGAACAAGAGGTTAACAGGTTGAATGTCGAAGTAAAGCAGTTATAAAAAGAAGTTAACAAGATGCATGTCAATTGCATGAGATCCTCATTAGAAGTTAACAAGTTGCATGTTAGTTGCATGTGCATGTTAGTTGCATGTGCATGTTAGTTGCATGTGCATGTCAGTTGCATGAGATCCTCATTAAAACACAAAGAAGAGTCATTTGGAGATCACTTCTTAGAATACAAGTTGGATATCTGAGGCAGTGAGTCAAAGATAGAGAATTCTAGTGAAGTAAGAAGTTTGCAGGATCCAAGAGTATGGAAAATAAGTCTCAGACAGATATTTTTTGAGTAAATCTACAGCTTTTAGGAGGAAAATCACATACATCCATGGGCTACAGTGAGGAAAAGCGCAGACATCCATGAGTAGACAGTATATAGGGTCGTGGGCCTATGAGGAAAAAATGTTGAATATCAGGGATATAAAACTCAGGTCAGCTACAAGTTAAAGGTATGTCTTCCTGTGTATGTTAGGGTGTGTATTCTGAAGAAATCAGGAACAAATATGTCTTAGAGATTCATAAGAATTTGATTTGGAGAAATCTCTTGTGAATATTGGTATGAGGTATGTATGATTGCAGTCTTCATGAGATATCAAAATTAGTAGTAGCAACAAAGGTATCAAAAACAATAGTAGAAATAGGTTATCAGTTACAACAACAAAGGTAGTGACAGATTGGTCTACATTTATATTTCAGAGTGGTTGGATGGGGCAAGGAAAGGGGGTTGTAGCCTCCTTTTAGTTGGAGCCAGTTAAATTAGAGAGTTAGAGTTTCCTTCAGGTTGTAGCCTATAAATAGGCGGTTGGAGCCTCCTTCCATTTGTAGCTAGAGAAATAGGAATTTTGTGCTTCCAACAAATGTACTATTTGATAAATAATAAAAGCATTATGTGGTTTTTTCTCGCATTGGGTTTCCACGTAAAATTATGGTGTATTGTTTTTATGTGATGTTTAGGAATTGAGTTATGGTGTTGATGATATATTGAATGCTCATGATATTTATTGGAGGTTTTATATTATTATTAAAATTACTAATTGTCCTCATATTGATTCACCCCCCCTCTCAGTATTCCAACAATTGGTATCAGAGCAGGTCCTTCAAGAATTAATTTAACCACTGGAAGGAGATCATATAATACGCTAATATTGGAGCACCAGTGTTTGACGGTCATAACTATACCTTCTATAATAAATGATGAAAAATCTTTTACAGACACGGGGATTTGATGTTTGGCAATGAGTAGTAGATGGGTATACAACACCAGACACTCCCCCAACTGACAGAAATGGAAAGAAACTCAGTGAAAACAAATCAAAGGCTAAAGGTATGATTTTGATGAGTTTAGTTGATTCATTATTTGTCAAAGTTATGCATTGTGAAAGTGAAAAGGATCTTTGGGATAAACCCCAAAATATTTATGAAGGAGATACCAAAGTTAAGGGAGTTAAGCTTCAAATTTTCAGAGTTAAGTTTGAACAGTTGAAGATGAATGAAGATGAAGACATTGCATCCTACCTTCTGTGAATTGACGAAATAGTTAATACTATTAAGGGATTTGGAGTATAAGTTGTTGAATCAGTGGTTGTTAAAAAGGTATTGAGGTCTCTTCCTATGAGATTTGATCCTAAAATATCATCCCTAGAAGAAAGAGAAGATCTTTGTACATTGAGCATGGATGAGATACATGGAATATTTACAGCCTATAAAATGATAATAGAACAGGAGAACCCAGTCATGAAGGAAGTAGCTTTCAAGGCATCCAAGAAAACAAAGAACAAGAAGATGTAAAATTCAAAACCAGGTTGTAGTTGTAGTGATAATTCAAACGAAGATGAAGAGATGGATAACTTCGTAAGGAAATTACATAAGGAACCGGAAATTATAAAGGTATGCTTCCATTGGAATGTTTTGATTGTGGTGGGATTGGTCATTTTGCTTCTAAATTTCCTCATAGGAATAAAGACAGTGATGAAGAATAAGTTTCTAAAAGGGAAAATAAATATCAAAATGGAAATAAGAGAATAAACAAAAGGAAATTATTCAGGAAAAGTTTCCACTCAAAGGAGAACAGTTCCTCATCATATGAGGAGGATGATGACAGTGACAATGATTCAAAAAGAGTAGTATTCATGGCAGTAGAAGATGATTCCAAATAATAAGGTGAATTCGATCTCATAGCATAGCTAATCAGTGCATTAGAAGAACTTAGGAAGGAAATAAAGAAAAACAAGTCACTCAAGGTAGAGTTAAAAATGAAAGAGGGATCTCATAATTCCAACCCTGAAGAACTAGAGAAAATGATCACGAGTCTAAAAATCCAAATAGAAGAAGACAGAAGAATTGAGTAAATACTTAGAAGTCAGTTAGAAGAAAAGGAGAAAATGATTGGAAGCTTGGAAGCAGAAATAGTCTCTTCAAAGAAAGATATTCAGAAGAAAGATATGCAACAGAAGAGCACCACAATATTGAACCAAATAATCAGCATTCAAAGACCATCCGATGATAGATTCGGACTAGGATACAATCAAGTACAGAATGAGAAAGGATCAAGCTCTAACACAACAGAACAGGAAGCAGGAAAAAGAATCTATGCAGAGATGTCAAATATTCTATCAAGAAGGAAGAATGCATGCCTCCAAAGAAGAACATTCCAAAAATAAAGAAGACTCAAGAAGACGAATTCAAAAGGAGTGCATCACAAATAAGATCATATACTCTCAGGTATCAAATATGATTTTATGGTCATTTTTTAATTGTGATAATTTGGGACATAAAGTTGTATACTGCATAGCCTATTCCAAGAACCGAAGCAACTATGTGGGGTACTTAAATAATAGTTATCCCAATAAATCTTAAGAAGCATACAGCAAAAACCAAAACAATATTGGTCCATTGAGCAATGAAGTAGAATGCTACAAATGCAACGATTTTTGACACATAGTGAAGAATTATAGATTGACTATTCCACCCAGGGAATCAAAGAAAAACATTAACAGTTAGATATCAAAACCACAAGAGATATGGAAAATAAAGTAGAATCAATGCTCGCTTTCTCTACAAGCCCAACACAGGAAAAGTGATCAATATGTTGACAGTGGTTGTTCAAAGCATATGACAAGTGACAAGAATAGGTTTCTAAATCTGAAGAAAGAAAGAGATGGTTATGTGGCTCCTTCCAATATTGAATGTTACAAATGCCACAATTATGGTCATATAGATCGAAATTGAAAAATATTGATAGAGCCTTACATGAAGGAAAAAACTGATGGTGGATACGAGAAAGTTTGGAGAAGAAAAGAAAACCAAGAAGATCATATTAATGAAGAAAAGGTTCCAGAGATCATATGATTAAGGCTTGTAGTAGTGCAAGATCAAGATGATAAATCCATAGGAAAAGTGGAATATGTCAGAACTCGGGAAGATGATGAATCTACACATGATGAGGAAGATTACTCGACATTAGGGGAAATTCATCCATTGTTCTAAGCCATTTGACTTGGAGACTCCTAGTAAATATGAATATTGAACAAGGGGAGTCTATGAAGTATCTCTACAGATCATATAACCATCCTTTGAGCAGTTTGAAGTGTTTGTAGATTTGGGACATTCATTTTCAGAGTGGTTTGATGATATAAGTACAGAGAAAAAGTTTGATTGTTTGAGAAGAATCTTTCAAACCACATTCCTATGCAGGTATCAGCTAGCAGTTACACAACCAGAAGTTCATGATTTTGCAAAATTTCATTCCACACGTGCATTGAGGCAGGGATATCTTCACTATAGATTGTTTCATACATGTAGAGTTCGATTTACATATTAAGAAGCACTATTCCCATGCATATATCATAGGAATATCAATGACATCACATGTATGAGATACATCTCTTGGTAATGTTGGTACTCTGTTGAGGTACACCATTGATGGTACTTGCTTGATATATCCTATGGTCCATGGTGTATAGCATGATTGAGTGATATGATATATGGTTGAGATACATTTTTGGTACATGGTATGGTACAAGTGTTGATGTACATTGTTGATGCATGGTTGATGCATGGTTTGGTACATTCTTTGGTACATGGTTGAGACACATATCTTGTGATGGTATGTTGGTGATCTTGGTACATGATTAGTAGAGGCATGTGTTGGTGATGTTGGACATCTAGTTGAGAGGTGCCCTTGGTATATGATCCATGTGAGAGGATCTAGTTGAGTATCGGTATTCAAAATTGGACAAGTAACTACAACAGCAAGGGTTCAGGAAAGGCAATGCAGATGACAATCTCTACATAAAGGTAAATCAAGGTAGTATATTGATAATTGAAGTTTATATTGATGACATTATTTTTGGAAGTGATGATAAAAGGATGAGTCAAAAATTTGCTAAAGACATGCATAATGAATTCGAAATGTCATTACTTAGTGAGTTGTCTTTCCTTTTGGGACTCTGCATATGTCAGCAACATACATGTATTTTCATCTCCCAGACCAAGTACATCAAAGAAATGTTAAAAAAGTTTGGAATGGTATATTGCAAACTCGTAAATACTCCCATGTGGACCAGTATCATATTGAGAACGAAACTCGTGTAGACTATGGATTATGGTATCCAAAAGGGAATGATATATCTCTAGTTTCATACACATATGTGGATTGGGAAAGAAGTGTTGATGACAGAAGAAGTACAAGTGGAGAAGCATTATACTTGGGTGATTGTCTGGTATCCTGGTTGAGAAAGAAATGGTCTTCAGTATCGTTGTCCACAACACAAGCAGAGTATATTGCAGCAACAATATGTTGTAAATAGGTTCTCTAGATGAAGTAAACTTTGCAGGACATACAGGTGGAATATGACGATCCTATTCCGATATTTTGTGATAATACCAGTGCTATAAGTATCTCTAAGAATCCAGTGATGAATTCAAAGATGAAAAACATTCTGATCAAGTTTCACTTTCTATGAGAACAAGTTACAAAGAAGAACATAGAGTATGTTGGTACAAAAGAGAAGATTGAAGATATATTCACCAAACCTCTTCCGAGAGATACTTTTGAGTATCTTCGATAGAAACTTGGAATAGTTTCAACCCCAAAGTGATCTACATGGATTTTTTCATAGTAAGACAGGGGGAGAGCAGCAGTAATCATGAAAGACTTGAATGATTTTTGAATTCTTTTTATTAGATATTTACACGAGGAAGCACCATGAAGAGAAACATCAGTAGATATCAGAGGCTTACAAACAGGGGGAGCAACCCTAAGGAGAAGTCATCCTTTGTCATTGATGACAAAGGGGGAGAGAAAAACAGAGGCATGGAAAGGAAGAGAAGAGGCATGAAGACAGGGGTAGAAAGAATGAGAAAGAGAAGTGTGGTGTCTAAGTATTGCCATAAATTCCAAAGGGGGAGATTGTTGAAAGATTATTTAATTGTTGAAAGATTAATTAATTGTCGAAAGAATAATTGTTGAAAGATTAATTTCCATTAGATTGGTTTTCATTGATATCAATCCTTGAACAAGAGTTTAACAGGTTGCATGTCAAAGTAAAGTAGTTATAAACAGAATTTAACAAGGTGCATGTCATTTGCATGAGATTCTCATCAGAATTTAACAAGTTGCATCAGAAGTTAACAAATTGCATGTCAGTTGCATGATATCCTCATTAAAACACAGATAAGACTCATTTGGAGATCACTTATGTGAATTACTTCTGATAATACAGGTTAGATATATGAGGCAGTGAGTCGAAGATAGAGAAGTCCAGTGAAGCAAGAAGCTTGATGGAGCCGAGAGTATAGAGAAGAAGTCTCAGATATAGATTCTTTGAGTAAATATGTGGCTTTCAAAAGGAAAAGTGCGTACATCTGCAGGATGCAATGAGGAAAAGCGCGGACATTCCTGAGAAAACATCGTGTAGGGCCGTAGACCAATGAGAAAAAAATGTTGAAGATCAGGGATCTAAAACTCAAGTCAACTACAGGTTGAAGGTATGTCTTCCTGTGTATGTTAGGGTGTGTATTATGAAGAAATCAGGAACATATATGTCTTAGAGATTCATAAGCATTTGATTTGGAGAACTCTCCTGTGAATCTTGATATGAAGTATGTGTGATTATAGTCTTGATGAGATATATAAATCAGTAGCAACAACAGAGGTATCAGAAACAAAATTAGCAACAGGTTATCAGTTACAAGGAAAGAGGTAGTGATAGATTGGTCTACATTTATATTCCAGGGTGGTTGGATGGGTCAAGGAAAGGGGGTTGTAGCCTCCTTCAAGTTGGAGTCGGTTAAATTAGGGATTTGGAGATTCCTTCAAGTTGTATCCTATAAATAGGGGGTTGGAGCCTCCTTCTAGTTTTCACTGGAGAAATAGGAATTTTTTGCTTCCAATGAATGTACTCTTTGATAAACAAGAAAAGTATTTTATGGTTTTTTCCCGCATTGGGTTTCCATGTAAAATTTTGGTGTACTATGTTTATGTGATGTTTCTACATTGAGTTATTGTAACACCTCGGTTTTAACCCTTATGAAATAGAATGTATTATGTAATTATAACTTAGGTTGGTGAGCCAGTAAAGTTGGAAAGGGGCCAAAGTGCATAGAAATGTAATACATCTATATATATATATATATATATATATATATATATATATATATATATAAAATACATTGTTGGATGCCAGACGGACAAGGACAAAAGAGATAGGGGGATGTGCTTCCACGAGAGAGGGGGCTTAAGGGGATAAGTCTTTTTATTATATTTTATTTATCCATAATTCATTTTATGGAGAAAAGGGGTTACATGAGCTTCTTGGGATGAAGGCCATGTGGTTCTTGTTTTCATGTAATTTTATAAACCCTTCATGTGGGTTGTTTGGGGGTTTCTCTTGGCTAATCATTTTTTCATTTCTATAATTCCTCATTTTCACTCTTGTTGAATTCGTGTGCTCTTAGGGGGAGCATGGAAACAATGGATGGAGGAGGATATCCATTGCTATATGGTTGTAATAGATTATTGATCATTCTACGAGGGAATGGATGCTTGAGTGCATGAGATTGATGGTAGTTCGTAAAGAACTGTTCACAGCTGAGAATCCTTGGAGTTCCAGTAGGGAGATTTTATTTGGGTTGTTCATTTCTTTGGGTTCTGTAGGCTGAGGGGGAAAGAGAGCTGGAAATTTGGATTTGTTGTGTGGTTGGGAAACCTGAGAGCTAGTTAGCCAATTGTTGTGTGTTTTAGATTTGGCCTAGGACCCATCCTTGTGGATTCATAGCCCTGGATTGGGGGTGACCTGTTGTTGGGAGTAAATGAACAATAGTGTCTATGGTTAGGAGGAACATCCTTGGTTTTCATCCAGTTGGTGAATGTTTACTTGCAAAGATAATTTATCTCTGTGTTTTTTGTACAATGTATTTTCCGTTGTGTATTTAATTATCTCTTAGATGTATTTATGTGTGCATGCTTGTTGGTTATTTGTTGTGCATGGCACATTGTTTATTTCTTTTATGTTGTAGCATGGATGTTGATTAATGCATGTGAGTCTTTCATGCTTGATTTCGAATTAATTATTATCATAATTTGAAATGGGTTCAGAGGTGAGTTTTGGAGGTAGCATGCCCAACCTGCGGGTGGTTGGGTATGTTACAGATTGGTATCAAAGATTCTGGTTGAAACACCAAACTTGTATGGGCTAGAATGGGTGTGAATTGGGAATATTCGCTATTAAAAATTCAACAGGTACAAATTTTGGGGAAAATGGTGGAAAAATTAGATTGAAATCCCCAAATTTGTGTTTAAATGATTCAGATTGTTTGGGAGTTTTAATGGATTCGATATGTGGAGTTGCAGAGCTGAATTCGACTTGGAAGATTGAAACTTTTGTACTTTTAGTGGTCACGGTAGCGTGAGGAAGCTTTAGAGAATCAACAGTCGAGATCGTGTTCGATCTTGAGATCAACGACCCAGATTCGTTCTTTAAAAATTTAAAAATCTTAATGTTTTCAAAGTTTTACGAAGTTACTAGATTGATGGACGAGATTCATTTCAGGGGTTTGATAAATGAGGTAAATCGACGGTCCACGTTCATTTTCAGTCATTTGGGAAGTCAGAGAAAATCAACAAACAAGATTCAATCTTAGAGTTCCGAGAAAGGTGTTCCCGACATGCCTTCGGGAAGGAAGTGTCGGAGAACTCGAAGTCGGGCATGAGGTTCAATCTAATCACAGGATCCCAAATGAACAAGAGTTATTAGATCAGTCGGGATCATTCTCAATCATCAGATCTCCTGAGATGTGCTTTCGAAAAGGAGTTTTCGGAAGATCTCGTTCAAAAGAGTTCTGATGGTATCAAATGGGAATATTCTTCAATACCCTCTGGTCATAGCGTTGAATATTTCCTAATATTCTCAACTCCGAGTGATAAGGGATCGAAAGGGAATATTCTTTGATACCCTCTGGTTGGAGCAATGAACATTACCTAATCTTTTAAAGTTCGAATGATAAGGGATCGAAAGGGAATATTCTTCGATACCCTCTGGTCAGAGCGGCAAAGATTACCCAATATTTTCAACTCCGAGTGTTAAGGTATCAAAAGGGAATATTCTTCGATACCCCTTGGTCAAAATGGTGACACTTACATAATTTTTTGAACTCCGAATGAAAAGCTCCAATGGTATCAAAAAGGAATATTCTTCGATACCCTATTTTCAGAGTCTCTTTTGAGATTGATTCTTCAGTAGTCTTAATGGGAACCTCCAATAGATGGTCCATATTTATTCTTATTTTAAGATCAATGGTGCAGATTGCCCTGTAGGCAAAATTGTTCCACAGTGTCGAAGAAAAAACTAAGTCTGGATCCATTTTCGTATTTTTTCCATAATGGGAGCATAAAAATTCATATTTGAATGAAACTTATGGGTTTTTTCTGCATAGATGATTTCTACAAAAGTTTCAGAGCAAGCCTTTGTCCATTTTGGCTTGCATTTGTTATAAATCACAAAATAGTGGTTTTTAAAGATCTAGGTCCAGATCTTTGGAAGAGGTCCAGATTAAGTTGAAATTCATTGAGAGTGTCCAGAAAGAAGAGATATAAATAACCCATGAATGAACTAAATAAGTTCTAAGGGGATTGGAATGGGGATGCTGAAATAGGCCAAAATCGTTTTTTTTTTTTTTAGATTTTCGAAGGAAGAAAAGTGACCAAAAATCACGAAACTGAAAAAAATTATTTACTCAAAATTTTATACACTCATCAATGCAAACAACTTTTGTGTAGTGAAATTTTTCCATAAGTGCACAGATTGAGAGATAGCCAGTTTTGCTAAAAATTAAGTCTGGAAAAAGAGGTGAAAAGGAGCAAAGTTGTCATTTCCAAATTGTTGTAGATTTTTACTAGAGCATCAAACTGAAAATATGAGAATTGTTATGAATTATTTGTCATTTAATTATCTATTCCTAATATGAAAGTTTATCTAGTTCCTAATATATTTTCTTCTGCAGTTGACTGAAGTTGACATTTCAATAAAATTTCACTAGTGGAGAAAATGCACAAATGGGATGAAAGTGGTTTTATTTTTAGGAAGCCATAACTTTCAGCTCAAAAATCAGATTGGGGAAAGAGTATAGTCATTAGAAATTTAATTCATAGGAGAATGACCTCGAATTATTGTAATTTGGAGAATTGTAATATAACTATTTATAAATTGAGCAAAAATCATACGTGTAGCATTAATTGACAAAAGTATTATAATATGTATAATTATAACAAAATGGTTGCTTGCATATTTGAAAGAATTAGAGGTATAATCAGATCAATTCAAGACTAGGATCAGATATCAGAGTCATGGAAGAATGACAAAGCTTATAGAAGTTGGATGAGGCAATAAAGAGCTACAGGAAAGTAATGAAAAGTGGATAAAGAACTCGAGAAGAGAAAAATAGAAGGATTATTATTTAATTGTTGCAGAGTGTGAATAAATTGAAGGTATAAAAAAACCAAGAATCATCACATAGGAAATGAATCTATAAGGTGAATAATGCCATTAATGTGCATAGAAAGGAAAATTAAGGCTCCATAACCTTGAAGGTAGAGATGGGTAGACAGTTGCAAGCTTGATGTGAAAGAAAACAAAGAGATTAAGAGGTTGTGTGTGAATAATCTCTGTGTTAAGCATAGGAGTTCCAGGGAAGGTTTTTTTATATATGAATTAGCTACTTTTCTAAAAGTACTCAGTGAAATAAATCCACTTCTGATATCAGAGTTCACAGTGGAAGCAGGATGCCAATGCAGAGAAATTGGAGATAGAAAAATGAATTCTCTTTCACTTGAGAAGTGCCACTGAATGAAAATAGACTTCCATTGGGAATGGTATTAAGTGTGAAAGGTATGGTTTCACAGGGAAATGTTAATTAAGTAACCTAATGTACAACTAGGAGTAACATTATTTGATTCAAGAATTTTGTGGTAGTAAAGTGATGGAATGTTCTAAGCTACTTCATTCCAAGGTTATGGAATGTTTCATAAACGTAAATTTTGGATATGACTTCCTAAGAGAAGTTGATGCAAATAGAACACATTAGTTGGATTGCAGAATGGCCAAGTGGAACTTGGCTAGAAATTGTTTAGATGGCAGAATAATAGTGCAGAGGAGTAGAATGGGAGCACATAGGGCAACAAGGATATGATTAAATTCAAAGACAACCAACTACAAATAAATGAATAAGAAAATAAGTGAATTGAAACATAAATGCACTAGACTGCATGACGCATACCATGAAGTTAGAATGCATATGAATTAGTAGGCATGTCGATAGTGAATGCTTGGTGCATATGTATGTGCATTATGCATATGTACATGCTTGGATATGAATATGGCATGCTTGTAGATGTAGAATATTTTGTTATTATGCAATATTGAGTATGACTTATGATGGACTATGTATTCATAAAAATGATATAGCATGGTTAAAGAGGTGGATGTTGTTATCGTTGCTTATGAATTCCATCTATGTGAAGACCCATGAGGGTAGTAGGAATGATAATCGAAAGTATGGAAATGGAAGCCTGCAAGTTTCTACAAATACCAACTAATCATATAACATCAATTAGGTTGATAACAACCATGCAGGTATTGATTTAGTTTATTTTGATGCATACATGTTGAAGGGAATTGAGGTAAGAATTCCCTTAGTTAATTTGTCAATATTTAAATTGATATGTAATGGCCAAAGACCTAGAGTATATTAATGTTGTTGATTATAGAATACATTTAGATCAAATTTAGTTGCATATTGTGTTATGATTGGTTATGGGATCATAACCAGATCAAGTCAGGAGACATACTCTTGATATAGCAATAAATATCCATAGAGTTAGTCATGTGTGAGACCATGATATGGTTGGATATGGATGGGCTATAGCGCTAAGTGATTTCTCAATGGTATCTATTGTATAGTTGATGTTTGGAATGCAACCTCTTTGCCGACACTGAAGAGAACTTAAGAATTATATTCTTGGTGTTGTGTTTGGGTTGAAAAGGAAGGTATCCAAATAGTCAAGCAAGCAGTAGGAAGTTTTTGGATGATGTGTTGAGGCGTTGGCCAGACCTTCCAACTCACCTTGGTGAATGCATGGCATAGTTATGTAGTATTATGTAGTCAATGCAAGCATGTGTTGTGTAAATGTGGCCATGGGTATTGGCACATCGATTGTTATTTAATTTAGTAATTATTTGTTGCATTATGAAAAGCATGTGATGATGAAACTACAAAATGATGGATAGTTTCATTATATTTAATATGAATACTAATTGAAAGTGATTGAATTGTTGTCTATTACAATGTTGAGATCACTTTTTGGAGATATTAAAAATGTTACAAGTGGTATTAAAGGAATTATTGAATGCATTTTGGTGAGTGCATGTATATATTATATAGTATAGAAATGATTATACTAGCAGTTGAAATGATGTGAGTATTGCTAACTCATGAAGTTGAAAACACTTCAGGAGTTGTTAAATATTGCAACAAGAAAGTTGCAAGTTAAAGTAGTTACATAATGATAAATTATAGAAAATCTATGTCAGGGAAACAAAGTGGTAGAAATATTGATGGATAGAAGAAAGAAAAGTTTGACTAACAATACATGTGTAGAGAATGATGGGTTCATTCCAATTAATAGTTGGATTAATGGAATTGATTGAATTGTAGTTGTAAACAATTCTAAGAATCACTTTGTGAATTTGTTTTTTTGAATTATGGCCATGAAAATATATATATCGTGTACATGAGATACTGACACTTTGTTTGGTTGAGTGTGAATTGAGGAAATTGTAGGTAGAACGGTCTTGGATATGGAAGGGATGTAATCCCAAAAGGAAGATTGATATTTACAGTTGCATAGCCAAACATTATGAGCAGAAAATCCATGCTTGGTAATTTTATTTTCCTGTATAAAATAGATTTCAGAAATTAATAGTCACAAATTGTTATGTTATGCTAACAATTGGCTTGGTTGATTGAAGGTTAAGAAAATTGCAAGAATAATGGTATTGGGTATGGCATTGTTGTAATCCATAATAAACATTATTGTCTACAACTGCAAGAGACAAATGAATTATGAGTAGGAATCCCATGCTTCAAAAATTTTATTTTTTCTGTATAAAACAGATTTGACATGTATGATTGAAAATTGTTATAATGATAGCTCATGATGATTGTATTTGTATAATACAGATGAGATGTTGGCTATGCAAGATGAAAGCTCGGGAAAAACAGAACTACAAGGAAATCAAGCTCAATGATGAAGGCATAAAATGAAGAAAGTCCAATGGACATGTTGCAGCTAGAGTTCTTGGAGCCACAACTCTAAAACTTCCTAGCTAAGTGCACTGGATCCCTGGAGAGAAGTGGAACATCCTGAGGGACTGCATGGAAGATAAAGCAGTTCATTTTTGTGGGTTGTGAAAACTGATAAGGAAGGAGAGCTTGTTGGTTGTAATTGTTGCCATAAATATAAATTATGAAGATCATTATACATGTTTTGGATCGGAATGTGTATGTATACATGTTTAATTTTAGGCGAGAGTGCCTATGTATATAAGAGTTGGATGGATTGTCTATGTGGATTAAGGCTAGAGGGGCCTAGATTTGTGATGTTAATAACATTGATATGGTGTTGTGCACTAAGTACAGTGCCAAAATAAGGGGAGGGGGATGTAACACCTCAATTTTAACCCTTATGAACCCCTTATGAACTAGAATGGATTATGTAATTATAACTTAGGTTGGTGATTCAGAAGTTGGAAAGGGGCCAAAGTGCCTAGAAATGTAATATATATATATATATATCGTTGGTTACCAGACAAACAAGTACAAAAGAGATAGGTATGATTCCATGAGAGTGGGGGCTTAAGGGCCTAAGTATTTTTATTATATTTTATTTATCCATAATTGGTTTTATGGAGAAAAGGGGTTACATGAGATTCTTAGGAGGAAGTCCATTTGGTTCTTGTTTTCATGTAATTTTATAAACCCTTCATGTGGGATGTTTAGGGGTTACTCTTGGCTAACCATTTTTTCATTTCTAGAATTCCCCATTTTCACTCTTGTTGAATTCGTGTGCTCTTGGGGGGAGCATCAAAATGAATGGATGGAGGAGGAGAGATATTTCTAGATGGATGTAATATATTATTGATCATTCCAAGAGGGAGTGGATTCTTGAGTGCATGAGATTGATGGCAGTTTGTAAAGAACTATTCACAGCTGAGAATCCTTGGAGTTTCCAGGAGGGAGATTTCCTAACCAGTAGCACTAAATCCCTAGAGGGAAATAGAACAGCCTGAGGGACTTCATGGTAGAGAAAGGTGTTCATTTCTTTGGGTTGTGCGGGATGAGGGGGAAAGAGAGCTGGAAATTTGGATTTCATCTGCGGTTAGGAAACCTGAGAGCTAGTTAGCCAATTGTTGTGTGTTTTAGATTTTGCCTAGGACCCGTCCTTGTGGATTCATAGCCCTGGCTCAGGGGTGACCTGTTGTTGAGAGTAAATGAACAACATTTTATATGGTTGGGAGGAGCATCCTCGGTCTTCATCCAGTTGGTGAATGTTTACTTGCAAAGATAAGTGCTCTCTATGTTTTTTGTGTAATGTATTTTTCGTTGTGTATTTAATTATCTATGATATGTATTTATGTGTGCATGATTTTTGGTTATTTGTTATGCATGGCACATTTTTTATTTCTTTTATGTTTTAGCATGGAACTTGATTAATGCATGTGAATCTTTCGTGCTTGATTTCCAATTAATTATTATCAGAATTTGAAATAGATTCAGAGGTGAGTTTTGGAGGTAGCGTGTCCATCCTATTGGTGGATGGGTATGTTACAGTTATGGTGTTGATGATATATTTAATGCTCATGATATTTATTGGAGGATTTATATTGTGAATAAAAGTATTAATTGTTCTCATATTGATTCACCCCCCTCTCAGTATTCCAACATCAATGTCTCAGAAGAGGACAATCTCGAGCGAGATGTTCATGCTCATCACAATTATAACACTGAGATGGCCCTCTTCCGCCACTTCGTCCACCTCTGAAACCTACACTACCTCTACGTCCTCCTCCAAATCCTTGAGAAACTTAGTCAACCCTAAATGCAGAACAGTCTAGTCTGTCCGTGAGAGCATCCAGCACACGACATTGTTTGGTGGTGTGAGTAGGTGACCCAAAGAATTCACAGTAGATCGTGTTTGGAATTAAAAGTACTAATTATTCTCAAGAGAGATTTAGAATTATCTAGAAGTGCTCCCATGGGTTGTTGGTATTGAATAAGTTTCAAAGTGCTATCAGAGAGTTCTTGTAGGACGTTTTGGAAGTATCATGGCCCAACATAGTGGTTGGGTGTGTCACACAAGATCCCACTTTGTGGAACCTATGATCAAATATTGTGTGTGATCCATCTACGAGAAACACTATATGTGTTGAATCACCTCTAAAAAAGGTGTACCCTACCCACAGAGTCAACAAGTATTGAAAAACATTTCTCATAGTTCTAGCCAATGGAACATATATTATTACATTTTTTCATGTAGATACCAATTATTTGAAAATGGCTCTAATGTGTACATGAATTTTTGTACCCATTGCTAAATTAGAACATCCTACACCATCCATTTGTCTCATAATTGTTCACATGTCCAAGAAGTTCAAAATTTCCATCAAACCACAGAGATGGGTCAACTACACTAGAATTGGAGTTTGTTAGCAGAGCCCCTAGGTTCAAAAGGAAGAAAGTATGCAATGCCTCTATCATACATTCTCAAGAATGCAACACACTCTTATCTGTCTCCCACCATATTGCTAGGATCTTTGCCAAAGATATATTTAGCATTGCAATCCTCTACTCTACTACAATTTGTTCCTTTACCTACTTAAAAATATTGACTATGTTGAGCATGCCATCAAACTTCGATAGTTCCTTCAACTTTTCACTAATCCACCAGCATATGCACAACACCATGCACAACTGTGTAGGTTGCTTGTAGTTTCCATTCTACCATATATTAAAGGAGGCTTCTAAATCCATTGTGAACAATCATAGGATGCACCAACTTAACTCTTCATCTACTGTGAGATTTATGTAATCCTCCTTGTTCCCTATGGTAAAATTATATATATAATCTAGGACACCTTTGTCCAATAATTCTTCCACTAGTTCCACAAAGTGCTCACCCAGTGTTGGATCCAAAGGTTGAATGATCATGTGGCCTTCTTTCTCAAAGGACATATGTCACTACTTTAACTTCAAGATAGAATCATTATCAAAATCCCAATCAATCCCTAACAAATCTTAGTAGGGATCCTTATCGTCCAACATCTCGATGACTTCAAAATATGCATACCTCTTAACCTATCAAAATCAAACATTTGTTCTAGTTTGACAATTGGAAAGATACACTAATAATTAGCCAACAACAATTTGATTGGCAAGTAAACCAAGTTAGATATGTTGGAAAGTTGGTTTTCATTGATGTCAACACTTGGAGAAGTTTGGAAGCCCTAGATATGTGGTTGAGATTGATGTCAACCCTTGGAGAAGTCTGGAATCCCTAGATATGTGGTAGAGATTGATGGTGAGTTATTTGTCATTGATGGAATGGTTGATGTCAACAGATGTGATGGGAAGATGGGTTAAGAAGCCCCAAATTGGTTTCAAGTCATTAATAAAAGGGTAAAGTGGTTGTAACAAGAAATTTCAAGAATCCATAAAGTTAAGGAAAGAGGTTACTTAAAAGAAGTATGTATACACCTCAAGAAGTCACTCATAAGTACATTCACACACACATTCTATTGAATATATTATATGTGAGTAATTGATTCTTATCTGAGCTGACCAAGGATATCTGAGGCGAATTTAAAAAGGAAGATGAAGTAAAGAAGGGAGAAATTCCAAGGGAGGATGAAGTCTTGTAATGATGTGTTCTAAGGTATGTTATTTAAAGGTCATCTTACCATTTTCGCTATAACATTTTTTCTAGAATGATTCAGATAGAAAAAATTGGAGGAGGTTGAGAAGACATGCCAAGGTACATGTGTTAAAACTTCCACCTTCTGGGTCGTTGTATTTTCGGAGATACACTCTGTGGAAAATAGTATTTTTGGCTAATCTTGAAACTAGTCTCAAACAGGTGATCCAAGTAAAACGGTCATAAATTATTCATAGAGTATCTAAATTCAGTGACACCAAAAGAATTGGATACAGTATAGTCCTTAGTATGCATTTTATTATTTTCAAATACATATATCAAATATTCCACGCATGGCATGCTATACAAGTTCACTCTCTAGAATAAGACAAAATTTATCAAGGTATGCCATTTTTATATAACTCTTTTTATGGGATGTTACAAGCAGTGAAACTTGGAGGAATTTTAGAGAGGATATTGAGGAATATTGGGTACATGTTTCATACCTTTATTCATTATAGGTGCGTAGTTATTCTTGTTTAAAGTTAGGGTTTGTGACTAATCCAAAAACTAATCCTGTGAGACTAAGGTAAAGTTTGATGAAGATGTTATTCTCTTGTTGTTGAAGTTGAGGAAGGTCTTTGGTTCTGCGACCACATACACTAGGTATGTTACAAAGTTGCAGGTATGTTTATATGCATATTTATGGTTACATGTTGATGATGTTATGGTGAATTCTTGAGGCAAGTCTTTGGTATATTGTTGAGGCATTGTCACATGCTTGAGGCACATATTAGGTGCATGGTTGATGCACAGTTTGGTACAAGCGTTGGTGCATGATTGATGCACTTGGTGTGGTATAGGTTGTGGTAAATGATTGATGTTTTGTATGGTACATGGTTGAGACACATATCTTGTGATGGCATGCTGGTGATCTTGGTACATGCTTGGTAGAGGCATATGTTGGTTATGTCGGACATCTAGTTGAGAGATTTCCTTGGTATATGATCCATGTGAGAGGAACTGGTTGAGTATCGGTGATAATGACAGGTTGATAAGTTATAGGTTGATGTGATAGTAGCAGTGACAGTGGCAATGATTGTGGTAGTGACATCTGGTCTACACTTATATTTCAGGGCAGCAAGACGGGGCAAGGAAAGGGGGATGTAGCCTCCTTTTGGTTGGAGTCTGAGAATCGAGGAGTTGGAGCTTCCTTCGAGTTGGAGCTTGAGAATCAGGGGGTTGTAGCATCCTTTTGGTTGGAGCCAGAGAATTCAAGGATTTGTAGCTTCCTTCAAGTTGGATCCTAAGAATCAAGGGGTTGCATCCTCCTTATGGTTAGAGCTCGAGAATTCAGGGAGTTTCATATTCCTTTAGGTTGGAGCCTATAAATAGGGGGTCATAGCCTCCTTCCAGTTGTAGCTAGAGAATTGGTAAGTCGATGTTTCTAATTAATGTATTCTTTGATATATAAGAAAGAAATCCATGGTTTTCTCTCATTTGGGTTTTCACGTAATTTCTGGTGTACAATGTATTTGATGTGATACACTTATGTTTATATGTTCATGATATATTGATGATACATTGATGAT
>ML778303.1:157743-173975 GCA_009831015.1 Picea engelmannii | reverse complement strand
TTCTCAGTGTTCCAACAAGATCATCCCATGAACTCTCAAGACTTCTTTGGAAATGTGTTCACATCCAATCCTAGATTGAGCATGATCTATCATCCCTCGTACTCCCCAATTAATACCTTAACTATTCCTTGATTATTCTCCTTTTCACATGATGTAGGGTTCAATCACCTACCTTAGTGGGTTATCCCATCACCCACACAAGTATCTCCTTCAAACTAGTTGTAGCTTAATCATCATCTAAGATTCACAAGAATGTCTTCGACCATCCCTAGACCTCATCTTCAACTGACTAAATCAATAGGCTCTTTATTCTACATGATAGTCAAACTATGTAAAGTGGAATTTCTACTTCATCATTGTTGATGTCTCATGCACGGAAAAATTCCCACATCACCTATACCACATCATGTAGATAGCCTTTCCACTAAGCTAGATTAAATGTTGATGCTTTCAATGAGGTTCTATGGAAATGGACCTAATCTATCGTACTCATATTTTCTCATGTCTTTGTATCACCTTGAATGATGATATTTACATCAATATATTCTCGACCCACCACATCACCACCAAGGTTTTATAGCTCTAAATTGACCATATTCACACCACATTTCCTCCCATCATGTGCCTCCAAATTTTCTATCAGCTTCGAACAATCCTTAGTGTTACGGCCAATATTCTCGTAGTGGCCACAATGAGTTTGGTGAAACTACAAGAAATTGTGTAGAATGTGCACTACCTTATTACAGTTGCAACACTATGGTGGAGGATT
Source organism: Picea engelmannii (assembly GCA_009831015.1). NCBI lineage: Eukaryota > Viridiplantae > Streptophyta > Pinopsida > Pinales > Pinaceae > Picea > Picea engelmannii. Next base: position 173,206 of record ML778303.1, on the reverse strand, counting down.
ATTCACATCATTCCTTAGCGCTCAGCTATCTTGGTTCTGATTTTTCCCTCTATCTCCACCTCTAGTTGACTCCACCATGAATAGATTCTTCTCAAATCTCTCATCAATCATGAAAAATGTCTAATAGTCCCCTATACCATGAATGTTTACCCTGCAAAAGTCACAATGTACTACTACCATAATGTTGTTTTACTTCTATAATAGTGAGAAATGATGAGGATCATGTCCTGGGTTTATACATATTTCAGAATCCAACATATATTTTTCCCAGGATATTTCCCATAAAAATATTATCCATTGTCATGGAATATCTCCTTCCATGGGGCAATCATTTAGAATATGGCCTTGTATTTCTCATAGTATGCACCACACTTCCTCTCCTGTGCTCATCTTAGCCTTTGCTAGTTCTTGAATTTTCTCAAACAAAGTGGTCAACTGGTACTAAAACTACTTTAAACCTAGATCGATCCCCAAAAATGAGGCTTCCACCAATCTAGTGATAGACTCTATCCACATAGAAAATTTTAGAGCTTCATGCTACATCAACAACTATTGTTATGGAAATGGAATCCATAGATGAGGTAAAAACTAGCCAATAAACCATTCATTGTGATACACCTATTGAATAATGTATCTCAACTAACTCATCAAGTCTCAGAACTATTGGTCATGCTACCAAATAGTCCACCATCCTTTTGCTAAATCTCCCTTAATTATAAAATTCTTTTTTATTTTGAAATTATCTTCTAGAACTCCTTGAATAAGTCTTCCTTCAACAGAATGAAAGTCACACCATGCAAAGTGGAAGAACTATGCTTACACTTCATATACCTTCACAATTCTCTTTCTTGCAATGTCATTTGGAATTCCACCAAACGTGTCACATCTATGGTTCTTCATGCATCCAAATAGTGTCACAAAGGAACTAGTGCTACCATATGTCTTCATCACCTCTATCGTGAAATGGAAGTAGTCATAAAGATGAATCATTTGGTTAACTTGTCATCATTCTATGATGACTCTATACCAACACAAATTTCTTGGGTCCTTGCTATTGTATTACTAACATTGCTCCTACAATGACACTCATAGAACTAGATAACATTGAAGACACCTTTTGACTCCCTTTTGAGGTAATAGTTGCAATATGCATAGCCCCTATAAGAGGAGCACTCTAACTTCTAATAAGCCACACACTTTCATTCTACACAACAATGGTCATTGGATCTTGATAAAAATAAAAATCCATAGGGTGAAGGACATAGGAGGGACTGGTTTCATCACCATTTTAGTCTACTCCCTTGGCATCGTGGCAATCTATAAGGTTAGAGTACTAGAACCAAACCAATTCGAAAGCATATTCAAATGTATCTTCTTGATTCCACTCTTCCATGAATTCTACAGTGATTCTTAGGAAGTAGGAGTATTTAGCATATTTACACCTACAATCCAAGTGTCTGCATTTTCCACTTCCTTATGCAATTTCCACCTCAATTCTTCAAAAAAAATTCCTACCTCTATGAACTCTTGACTTCCTCACAACACCACACTTTCTTGAACTTTTATTTCAGGATCAACCACAACTCCTCATTGTAATTCCCTCATCCTCCTCATCATCCCACACTTTCAAAGCAACTTGAGACCATATCCTCTTGTAAATGACTCATGCTTGGTGTGGACCTTTTCTATCTCTTCCTTTCACCAATTTTATGTTATCTCTACGCATCTTTGTTGTCACTTATGTTGTTCTATTTTAACATCCACTTCCTTTATCATCATTGATATGCCAAGCATATTATGATATTGACTCGTCGGCATGTCCTCCTATAGTTCCACCCCCCATGCAAGGATTACACTTCCATCTCATCAAGGCTTCGTAGCATACCTCGATCCATCGTTATCACTTTTATTTGCATTGGTATTTCTTCAGTCGATGTTCCATGCAATCCCTTCTTAAATAATTCTAGCACCTTAATCAACCACTGAGGACATTATACCATGAACTCCAAAGAATAACCTTCCATTGAACCTTTGTACTAAAAATCAAGCACTCAAGTCAACTTGTGGTCATAACACTATATCTTTATCAAGATCTTGGATGTCCACTCAACTCTTGGTCATGGAAGGTAATATTGATGCTTCTCGATAAGCCTTTCCAATGATTAGTGCAAGTTTTCCAAGAATTGTGCCTAAAAAATATCATTCAAACACTCAAATAGGTATTTATCATTAATTCATGCATCATCCTCTCCCACATAGGCACTTTCTTGACATGTAAACTCATTAATTCGTTCTTTGAACTAGTCTTGAATGTTGACCTTCATTAGCCTCCACTACATCTCTGTTATGTTTCATTGGTTAAGGTCACAACAATATAACCATGTTATTGGTTTTATGATAGACCCATGATCCATAAAATGTGTCCAACATAGTCTTGATATATCTCAATGCATCAACATATTCAACTTTCCAATAGGGAGGTCTCACCCAAGTCACGCATGATACTTTCCATGTTATTAATTTGAAAAGTATTAAAGATTTAGTGAGGATAAAGAATCTCTTACTCATCCTCTAATCACATTTCATCAAGTTAAAATAACTAATAACATGAAAATTAAACAATATGACTTATAGATCATCAAGATACATCATAAACACATGCATGAGCAGAAAAAGTATCCATTGTATTAATAGGTTTGAACATTACAAAGAAATATGTGTGTAGAACTCAATATGGAAAAGAAATCTTCACATATCACAACCAAACAATCAACTCTAACCTCTAATCTCTTCTTAGATAATAACTACATATACATTACAATCCTCGTATATATAGGCATGACTAGAGTGGTTACATAAGATTCTCAAAAATATCAGGGAATATCTTTGTTGTAACCCACTCATACAAAATGGATTGCACCTTTAAAAACATACATAGAGGATTGAAAATATTAGGTGTGAAGGACGTGTAAGACAACTCTTTGACCTCCATGTACTCAGGATTTTGAAAAACTGCATATTGAATCTTCTATAGTCTCATGAATTCTAGGGATTCACATTTTATTGACCTCTTCTGTAAGACAATACTTAGAAAAACTAAACCATGACAACAAACTCTATTAAACCAAACATTGAACCCAAAATTAGACTCGTAACAAAGGAGATACCAAAAAAAAACAAGTTCTATTGTAAAAACAAGCCACACACTGAGTGCCCAGGTGTTTCCCATAATTAATCATGCATAGAAAAAATAGCCTCAAATACATGTAACAAATTTTCATTGTGTAAAGAAGTTTTGTTGGCCCCTATCTATAAAAACTTGATGGTGCCCCAAAGCTATAGCTTGGCACTCGATTTTGCAAGGAACTTGGGAGGAGAAATTCTTGATGTATTTTCCTTGATCATCATTACTTTCAAACCAATAATTGCATTCCTTTGTAGTTCACTAAATTTCTAGTTGCCTCCTTGGAAATAAGTGATAAGTTTTAGTATAGGGTTATAATCTCTTTTCTAGGCCAAGGGTTGAAAATTATTGAAATGTTCCTAAGTTAAGAGATGTGGACTACAGAGCCATGGGATGGCTACCTATCTTGTCCCATGGTTTAGTGGCTCCATAGTCTATAGTCACCTCTGTGAGCTACCCCTTCTACATCAATTTCAATATGGAGTGAAAAATTGTGATATAAACTCATGCCTTGTATTGCAACTATGCCCACTTCTCTCCCTTGTCATTTCCCATCCTCTGCAATCTATAGTATCGAGAGGTATCTATAATGCAAAGAAAAATATGAAGCCTCACCACACCATATCATTCCAACTCTACACTATGCACTCCATATTTTCCTTGGCATGTGGATTGTGAACTCCACTCATGCATAACACATACACTCTATCACTTTGTTAAACATCTAAATGATTCACTTCAATATTGTTGCAAGTTTCGTCATTACGAGTGTCGCAAGTGTCGCATTATTGGCCTTAAGTGTCACAAGTGTTACAAACATCATACTACCATATTTCCCATGTCGTGTCTCTAACAACATCATGAGGACACTTAAGACACCTTCAAAGACTGGTTTAAGAAGGAAAAATCATCTGATGATGAGTACAAATCATTTTCCATGGAAAAAACTACTTAAAAATGAATTTTGGAGGGCAACGCTCCCCTACCCACTGTCAGGGAGTGCCAGCGCTCCCTACCCTCCTTTGGGGGAGCGTTGTAGCACCCTATACACCCTTCTGGGGGAGCACTAGGATTTTCTAAAGGAATTTTGGGTAGCACTCCCCTACCCACTGTCAAGGAGTGCCAGAGCACCCTAGCCTTCTTTGGGGGAGCGTTGCAACGCTCTTTGCACCCTTTTGGGGGAGCGTAGGCATGTTTGAGAAAATTTTGGGTTGTTGAGGAGAATCATGGAAAAATCCCCCTTATCTTGGAAATCAATTGGATTTGAATCTGAGGTCAAGGCTACATCTTAGGGAGTATCCACAACTGATATAGAAAGATCCTCAACCTATCCCAAGAATCTCTAAGGTGGTTGGGCCTCTCCAAGATTATATAAGGAGGCCTTCTCATGGTGAAAAGCACATGGGAGTTTAGAGGCATCAAACTTATGATCGCATAAGGGAGAATTACCAGTAAAGCATATTCATTTTGATGGTGGATTATTTGAGCAAGGCTCTGGACAAAGAGAGCTTGGTGAAGCTGCAGCATCTACATCTATGGTTGTAAGCACTTTACTTTGTTTTCATTAATATAAATATGTGCTTGGCCTGTTTCCTTTAAGTTTGTGTATGTTTCATGAACTTGTTTCTTTTGATAGATCTATTATGAAGCTAATCATGGTAGAGTAGAAAGTATGTTTTGTTGTTGCTGCTCATTTTATTGCGGGACTTTCTGAAGAACTTGGAGATCAAGATCATCCTGGATCGAGCAAGGACAAACGTTATTAAAGGTATTCCTTTCTTCTTATTCCTTAAATAGTTTAGCCTCATTAGAAGGAATGTCAGTGTCCAACATTTGCACTTTTGTGTCTTGGTTATAGGGGTCTATTATCCAAGAGAGAATCCACTTGTCCACAGGGGGGTTTCTCTGTAACAGAAATCGGCGATTCCAATGGGGAGGGATCCTTATTTGTCTTTCCTTGGTTTGTCCCTACCCTTTGATCACCTTCATATCTTATGCATGTTGTTTATTTGATCCTTATATGTGTTGTTGGCTCTTGGATTCATCTTACACACTGAATTTTTTCATCTTTCCTGAGTTTTTTTTATTTCTGGGAAATTTTTTGAGTTATGAGAGGCCAACACTCCCCTGTCATTACCACTAGGGCGTTGGCACTCCCTTGCAGGCTCCCCTAGAGCATTGCAATGCTCTGGTACCCTTGACACCAGAGCACTTCCCTTTTTTCTGCAAAAATCTTCTTGAGAGTTGATTTCTCAGTCTTCTTTTTGTTGATTCATCTTCTCAGGGTTTATGCTATCTTAGTGTGTCCTTGTTTAGCCTCCAATTATTTGATTTCTAAGGATTGATGATGTTTTGTTTGGATTTTTGACATCTATTTTCCTTACTTTGAGTCACTCTTATTCCCTGAGATTTGGATTCGATCTACTTCTTTCTCACTTATCTGATTGACTGAAAGATGTTGTAAGGAAATTCAAAGATCTATTCACTATTTCATTTCGATCTTTGAGGTATTTTCTACAAGCACTTCCTCTTGTCTGGATTTGGTTTTCTTTTTGTTTCTTGTTTGATCACAACGAGGGTGTGTTTTTGTTTATGTGAAGTTTGCTTCCGGATTGCTTAAATCTCACAGATCTTGAAGTCTGACTAACATAGAAAGCTTTACATCAAACTGATTATCAGTCACATATAAACATTTTAGCATTGTATCGAATTTTTGATTGAGGACTATTGCATGAGTTCATTGCATCTTAGTGTTTGAAAGTGAAAGGAAAATCCTTCTCCTTCCCTTAAATAAACATTCATTGAAAGAAAAGATTGCTTATCATTTCTTATGCATGTTTTGGGAATTGAGTCATAATATCATCAGTTTTCACTCTCATACACCTCTGAGTAAACAACAACCACTAAAATAAACGCTAAACTAAAATTTATCAGACTTTTTTACATTTTTTTTAAGAAAACCTACATTAGCTTAAGGCATAGGGCTTTGGAATAGGTTGAAAGGATAACTTTCCAAATCTATCAAACAAACTTAGCATCTTACGATAGGGAGAGAAAATCCAATTGTCGTATAGGCTTTCTGGGATCCCCCTCTCACACAGGGGTTACGCACGAGATCACGTTCAGGAGAGTTATGGAGATTATCCCTCCATGGTTCAACCATTCGTATTAGTCAGATCATATATTGGGGATTCTTCTTGAGGCTCAACTGTCTTCATTTGGTCTTGGTGCTTCATGAATTATGAATCTGTTCGGGGTCCTCTGGAGTTCTACCTATCCACTTGTCCTCAGTTCTCTTGAAGGATTTTGGACTTGTTATCCTACCCATACGTTCAGACTAGATTGTCGATTGTACCCGCCCAGGGGTTGAATGTGAGTTGGTGACCTTCGTAACCATAATATTTAGGGTCTTACACAAGGTGACGGTGAAGGGAAGTCTCACTGTACCTGGAACAAATGTTGGTCAAACTCACTCGAGCTCCTTGGAGGGTAAATCCACATTTACTATGTGGAATCTTGCACCAAGGCGTAAGTCCTTTAAGCATGTCACCAATGTAATTGATCCACCTGCTCTATCCCCACCCCTTCCTATATTGATGTCGCGACGTTGGATTTCATCACCAACTAGTGGTTTCATTGTGGGAAGGTTTGTTTGATTGTTTTCTTCTCAGATTCATAGCATGTGTTGTTTGTTTTACTTAGTGAAACTTAGGTCGAGTCAGTGTTAATGGCATCAACTCCTAAGAGTACCAATGGAGGAACCCCTTGTCCAGGGGAACCTTACACCTTTCCTTCTTTTGGAAACATTGGTCCTCCGTACATTGCCACACTGAGTCTTCCGGGACTCACCATCGAATTATCGGTTTGGTTGTTCCCCACTTCGGTAATCTTGAATCTCCCCACTGCTTCAACTGCACCTAATACTTCAAATGTAAGTACACCACCCACACATCAACATCATGTCGACTTTTCGCCTTCTTCACCCATTAAGTCTCCTTCCCTTTATCCTTCTTCACCTAGTGAAAGCTCTAAAGCGAGTAGCCAGGTTGATCAGAAGAAGAAGAAACGGAAAGAGAAGAAGAAGAATAACCTGAAAGGGACCAAGCCTCCAACTACATCAAATGTTGGATCCAAGAAACCAGCTATTGTTAATAGTACTGGGAGTGTTGATGAGGTCAACAAGATTAAAATGAAGAATCTGAAACCCAAATTCCCTTGCAGTCTTTGTAAGGGTGACCACTTTCTGAGGGATTTCCCTGGTCTTCCCAAGGTCTTAGAAATGTGGTCCTCCACATCATTAGCCTTTTCTAGACATGTTGGTGACCCCGTCAACTAGTGATGTTAAGCTTGGTAAGAAGAAGACAACTGTCAAATTTCCTTGTATGTTATGTGAAGGTGATCATTATTCTCACTTTTGTCCTCGTATGGATGAGGCTTATTCTCTTTTGGAAAAGCTTCAACTTCCAACTGGTTATCGTAATATTTCCCCCAACCCATCGTTAGTTGATGGAATGCTCAATCCAATTCCATCCCCGGTTAGTCTGGTTGATCAGGTGACCAATCTAGTTTCATCCTCGGTTGAACCACTAACCAAAGTAGTTGATCTAGTTCTGTCATCGATCAGCCCCACTTTTCATCTGAAAAGTGAAACCCAAGTGACTGATCTGGTCCCTTCATTGGTTAGTCCCACCCTTCATTTGAAGAGTGCCAACGTGGTCAACCCCACTCCTCCTTTGACGAGTTCCAAAGTGGTTGCTTCGGTCCCTTCATCGGTCAGTCTGGTTGATCATGTCGTCAATCTAGTCACATCCTTAGTTGAACCAGTTGACAAAGTGGTTGATCCAATCCCATATTCGTTCAATCCCACTCTCCCATTAGAGAGTGCAGCCCAAGTGGTCGATCTGTTTCCACCTGTTGACCCCATTCTCCCCTTGGAGAATGAAACCCAAGTGGTCGATTTGATGTCGTTATCAATCAATCATACTCTCCCTCTAGAGAGTAAACCCGATACTTCCCACATTTTTCTTATTGATACAGAATCTACCGTGTTGGGGGGCATTCCTCCCTCTCCCGTGAAACCCCCTCCAAGTAATGAGGCCATCCTTTTTTATTGGGGTGTGCTAACTGGACCTTGTCTTCCCTCTCAAATTCCCTTCAAGATTATAGTACAAGTTTGTGGTCGAGACGTTCCTCATGCACTGATAGATGAAGGTTCGTCCGTTAGTATTTTGTCATCTATCGCTTGGAAAGATTTGGGTTATCCTCAGCTTGTGTCAGTTACCCAGACTCTGTTCGCTTTTAACAGAAGAACCAGTCACCCTTTAGGGATCCTTCCTCAGTTTCCCATAACTTTGGGAGGGAAAATGTTTTTTTGATGTTATGGTAGTCCAGGACCCCTTGGATTTCGATTTACTCCTTGGGAGATATTACGTCTATGCCATGGAATCTATTGTTTCCACTTTTTTTCGTGTGATATCTTTCTCACACGATGGAAGAATGGTGACCATTGATCAACTTTCGTTTGTTGGCCCTGACTTTACCATTAACCCAATGACCTCCCTAGACGGTTCTTATATGCAATCAGTATCACCCCTTCCATAGGTCAATTATGTGGCATTGTCTCCCATGACTTCAACTTCTAATGACTTAGATTCGGTAGTTGACATGGTGATATCTTCAGTAGGGATATTGGAGCCTAATCTCCTTACCCCTATTATGGACCTCGACATGTGTTCCTTCGAGAGTGATGTTCTTCCATCCAGTGAAGATCTCTTGGAAGCCATGACCGAGTTTTGTCCCTTGACATGGTGTTCTTCCAGAGCGTTATCCTCTTAGAAGCCATGATCAAGAAGAGGTTCTGAGCATAGTTTCTCTTCTTTGTGGCAAGCTCATTAAAAAATGAAACAGAAGCTACGAGCATAGTATATATTCTCTGTGGCAAGCTCGATACAAAAATGAAACAGAGGTCACGAGCATAGTTTCTCTTCTCTGTGGCAAGATCGTTAAAAAATGAAACAGAAGCTATGGGCATAGTTTCTCTTCTATGTGGATGTAACACCCTTTCACCTGGAGATGTTACACTCTGATACCATACTGTAACGCCCCCTTCCCCGGTCAGGCACGCGCTACTTCGTGGAATAACAATACTCACACTTAATTATATAAACAACATGCATTTAAGCAATGAAACATATTTAAAACTCAGAGTAAGCCTAATAATTACTGCTAACATAATTTTAAAACATGGAATTAGAATTAATTCATATGCACAACAGAATACATGATAATTATAAATACACAGACATGCAGAAACATAATTAAATCATCATCTAGTACTTATCTTTGAAACAGTGGTAGTTCCACCAACCAGGTGCAGGCCTTCCATGAACCTCCCAGCCTTATACCACACTACTCATCAAGCTCAGCAGTGGGTCACCCCCGAGCTACGACTAAGCTCCACCCCAAGGCAAGGAATCCTAGGCTAGGTTGAGGTTACAGGGAAACACATAGTCACAAGGAAGGAATGCTCTCGCAGGAACCACTCATACTCACTGCCCACAGACTCTCCTTCCCCACGTGTCTGTTCCACCCCAAGAGTATACACCTTCTCTATCACCTAGACAGTCATTTGGTTGCTAACCTCCCTTACCTTGGGTTTCAGCAACAGACCAGACCGGAAGTCTCTGAGTTCCGTGGAAGCTACAGGGTTCCTTCCAGGAGTTCTCTCCTTCCTCTGTGCACTCTCTCACCTGGAGAGAGTCACTCACAGGCCAAGAAACCTATTCTTCCAACTTCAACCACCTCTCTCACCTGGAGAGAGTGTTGCATAAATTGGCCAACAAGCCATACGCAATCCAGCACTGCGTGGCCACAACAACCAACGAGGAAATCAGACATGGGCTATCCAAAAAGGCTCAGCAATGACAGGATAGTCTCACGGTTATGGATTTGGGACAGAGACTCCACGCACATGCAATATCTATTCTGACAGAGGATGCATCGGCTTTCCAGAAATCAACACACAGACTCCCGATTCAAAGGATGTACAGGGTATCTCTTGCAGAGGTTGGACGGGTTCACGCTTAGGCAGTCGAGGGTCCAATGGAGGAGGAACCCCCCACCATGGCTCATCTCAGTCGTTTTATTTGCATGGGCTTGGGTTGACACTTGTCATCTGTGAATCTACATGCTTCCATCAGCGTACGTTCCTCCCACCATTTGGAAGTCACATGTCCTTCCAAAAGAACTTAGGATAAAAACATATTATTCACATGTCTTTTGGAATAATATTAAAATATTATTCCCAAGACTTAAGCCCCTAGGCTCAAAACTTAGCCCCTCTTCCCACCTTCCAACCCTTAATCCCTTACCCATTCTGTGGAATCTTATTCCGCCATCACTCATTCATCGTGGTTGGTCTACACGCGATGGTGTTTATATTTTTTTATTAATGTTATGCATAGATACATGTACAAAATCAGGCTCTTGGCCTTCAACACTTAGGCTCTCTGGCCTAATAATCACATAAGAACACTAGCTTATATAAACTTGGCTCACCAGCCTATAAGACATTTTTACAATTCATTTCATCAACAAGATTTACAATAGGGATCAGCCTTGGGGACATTATAGTGGAAATCTCGTTAAAAAATGAAACAGAGGATACGAGCATAGTTTTCCTCTCTATATCAAGCTTGTTAAAAAATGAAACAGAAGCTACGAGCACAGTTTTCCTCTATGTGGCAAGCTCGTTAAAAAATGAAACAGAAATATGGGGATTAACCCGGAGCCTTGAGCATAGTTATTTTCCTATTTCAAGCTCATTAAAAAATGAAATAGTCGCCTCTCCCGTCAGGTCGAGTCTTTCGCTAGATCTCATAGATGTTTAGTCGAGTCCTTCGTCAGGTCTCATATTTGAACCTTCATTTCATACACCCTAATCCTTTTTCTCCATCTAGTACAAAAATTGGTGACAACCTCAAAGTCAGTGAATGAATTGAAGCTTGGGGGGGGCATGTCTCCAGCCTTTGATTATCATTCTGGAGTTATGCCTGTTATCACCCTATAATTTATAGGATCAACTGGTGACTGGAATGTTTTCTCTTTAGTGTCTTTGTTTGTCAAATGATTTTTCATTCTGCAAATAATTTGAGAAAAAGAAAAATAAAAAGAAAAAAGAAGAAAGGAAAAAAAAGAAAAAGAAAAGAATAAGAGAGGGCATAAAACAATTTCAATTAAAGCCCCATGCAATAACAGTGGCTTGGTCCATACCTTTCAAGCATGGCCAAGTTTTTTTAAATTAATGTTGATAGGAATAGTGAATAAGCTTGGCTAAACTGTTTAATCTTAGCCAAATGATCTAGGTTAGTTAGTGAATAAATCTGGCCAGACTGTCTAATCTTGGTCAGGTAGCCCCAGGATAGAGTAAGTTCTTAGCCCAAGAGTTTAATCTGGGCTAATTGTCATAGGAAGTTAGGTTAGAACATAGGGTAGTTTGCTTGATTTAAATAAAACCAACTCGATGATCAATGTTGGACCATGTTTTGGATGCTTAAAAAGTTGGTTGTCTAACCCTTTGGTGATGTAAACATGTAAAATCTTGGGAAAAACCCATGATATGCTCTTATCCTAAGTTTTTCAAGGCGCATATGCTTTCGCACCCACATTTATGCACCACTCATGTATCAACGACTCAGATGATCGTGCCTAGATCTACAGTGGACAAATATTTTCAGACCCCCCCGACCGTTCTACCTTTAACGATGGGAGGGGGGGGTCCAAAATCGCTGATAATGTATGCACGCATCTGGACGGCCCAAGTTTCGGCGCTTAGATCTATGGTCTGTATTGGATTACAGACCCCCCCGTCCATTCTTCCTTTAATGGAAGGGGGGGGGATCCAGAATGTGTGTTAAAGAATGCGCATAGATCTGCGGTCAAAAGGAAAACACATAGATCGACGGCTCAAGGTATTTTTCGGACCCCCCCAACTGATCTACCTTTAACGGTGGGGGGGGGGGGGTCCGGAATGGAATATTACTCTCGCGGGCCCCCTATCTATATGTGGCATGAATCTACTGGTCTTGAATCCCACCGCCTCTTTCTATCTGACATACCTCGTCACCTCGTGACGTCATTATCCACCTTTCCATAAGAGTCACACCCCATAACTCCATCATTCCTTCTCCCTCGTTCACCCGTGGCAAGTCCCCTCGCCATGATTTTTCCCCCAACCCATAACCGCCACATCACTCATCTGTATCCCTCAGTCACTGTCACCTACCATCTCACATTCTAAATGACCCGTTGGCCATTTATTACTGGATAACTTATCCGTTAACCAGCTGACCTGTCCCCCGTGCCCAACGGATACCTGTTTACTCAATACTACCCTCACCACTTCATTCTTTCACCATTTACCCACTCTTCACACCATAGAATTTACCACGTTTTCCTCTCCATCAAAGTCAGTCGCCCCCATCTACAGTCGTCCCCACTAACATTGTTTTATTTGCAGGTATTGTTACAGTAATGGCACCAAAGTCAAAATGAACAGAAGGAGAGGAGAATCTGTTTCTCCCGCCTCCTGTCGACCTCGACAGGATTCCACTGGCCGACAAAGACTACTTAATTGCAGACACAAAGTGTGACTTCAACTTCACAGACCTTCGGTCATGGCTTAAAGAAGTCTTCCTAGACCAGAGTGACGAAATTGGACTCTGGGAGTCCAACCTACCCTTGTATCTTTTCCCCCAAGTTCACCATTTCCCAGAGTTCACCCTCAAGTGCCAAGCCCACTATATCCTCGAGAAAAGATCCATCGTATCCTCGTCCAGGGAAATTCTTTTCCTCGTCATGCCAAAACCCATCGACCAAATGATGCAAATATCCCAAGTCGACTCTGCCTCACCTTTTAGCCTCGAGATCATCACATAGCTATACCAGAAGCTGTCATTTCCTCAAAGAGCTCAAATATTTGAGTTGTTTCTTCCACAGTCCGCTCAGCTCCCCACTACAAATCCCCCTTATCCTCCCTCCATTTTCTCAACCAAAGGAAACCAAGTTATCACATCCCTATGCGGCTTGTTGGGTTATTATTCAGATCAATGGGTAGATGAGCCCATTTTGGGATTTTTGTCTATTTTCTCCACCGATGAGAAACCCACAACACAATTCGACTTCAGCACATTCCCGGCGGACAACATTCATGAGAAATTCATCAATTTCGCCATGGAAGGCATGTTCCGGTATTCTTCAATACTGGCATACCTGTTTGTTTTCTTCCAAGCAGACAATTTCGCTTTTTCTATGCAAAAGATGGACGGAGATGGCAGACCCCAAGCAGTAACCGCATAGACTTCCCTGGTCAGAAATAACTCCACGAAATTCATTTTGAAGCAGTTCATCGATCAGTTCTACCGCCCAGTGGTGAGTATGCTCAGTGGCATACCTGAACCCAGGATTAATGATGAAGTTCAGAGGATCCTACATCTCTCGGATCATACAAAGACTGGTGATTGGTACCTGTACTAAAATCACACTGAGATCAGAGTCTATGGGTGCGATTTGGCCCCATATAAACTGCCCAAATACTTACCTGTCAGAATGTTTTCCCTAGAATACATAAGGCAGATGATAAACTCGGATGATATTCATTTTGTGTCTTTAAAGAAGAAGCAACAGCTCAGAATCAAAGGGTGGATTGGGTCTTTCATCTGCAACAGTCGAGGCGTCAGGGAGGAAGTAGACAGGCTACTAAAGGAAATGAAAATCTTTGTGAGTTTCACATGGCACTATGATCCGTGAGGGATTATTTCAGAGATGAGGATAAAAAACAAGAATATCATGTATGTCCATGAATCTAGGCCTGAGGTAGAAAAATTTGCAAACCAGATAGGATGGGAACCAAATATTTTGGTTGAGACAGAACAACAGGACCTTTCGGTCACTGTATCACAGATGACCACCCCATAGGCTCCAAAGGAGAAAAGGCCTAGGCAGGATCTGTCACCTCCTGTCACTGAAGTATCATTACAAGAATTTTGACTACATACCAAGAGGCCAAAAACCAGTCTGGCTCCTGACCCCGCTGGAGAAAAGGAAATTCCATCCACTACAGTGACAGAGGTTGATCAGTCGCTCCTCAGCACAAGCAGCAAGCAGATTATAACCACAGTGTTACCAAAGAAGCCTACAGATACTCCACCAATCAACTAGCCAGGAAAAACAAGACCGAAGCTGAGTACTTTTGAGAAATACGATCTGATCAAGAAAAAGAATCAGACTATGACTAGCAGCACATATGCCCAATTATGGAAGCAGACGTCGACTGCACAACACAGGCTGCTATCGGCATTTGACACGGAGAAGGGCAGAATGCACATAAAATTTCTCCAAGCACAGGTGCCAGACCCAAAGGTAATCACTGACTATAAAAGGGCAACCTTTGAATTCCAGACCAAGGGTGTCCATCCTGCCGATCAAATGGACCTGCACAGGCAAACTAGAGAAATGGTTTTCTCCATGCTGGCACATGCTTCCAATACTGCCTCCAGGTTACAAGTGTCTCTGAACAACGTCAAGACACAGTTGAAGGTGGAGAAAATATCATCCTTTGCCAAGGATAACAAGATCAAAATGATGGAGGAACTGGTCCTCAAGATCGGGTACTGTTAGGACCACACAATGCACCTTTTTGCCTATACTTTTTGCCATTATTATACCCTTCATCACTTGTATTTAGATTCATAATATCACTTCATCTGATCATTCCAAGGTATACAACATCCTTTCTCATTACTATATGTTTAATCTGTTTTGCATAATATTTTACATCACTCTCGTACTTAACCAATGATTAGAAATGCATAAGTGTCCAAAACTGCAGATTTGCATTCAAGGCCTATTGCTGAAACACAGAACTGTCCAAGGCCGCCGTTGCTGAAACATAGAACTGATGCTGAAACACGGAGCTGCTACACAGTCTGAGGCCGCAAGATGCTGAAACATGGAGCTATTACACAGACCAGAATTGCAGATGCTGAAACACAGAAGAAACTGCCAGAACCGACAATGTTGAAACACAAGGAAGCTGCCACAAGTCAGCAGTCATCGCAGTCAGAGCACAATTCACGTGGCTGAAACAGCATCAGCAACGATGAGAAGAAACTGTTACACCAGCCGTAACAGCAATACCTCGCTCAGTTCCTGTAATAGCATTCGGTTGCGTGAAACCAGGACATCCTATGCTGATTTAGAAAGAAGATCTGATCTAGGATA
>ML778303.1:120012-146191 GCA_009831015.1 Picea engelmannii | reverse complement strand
ATAAGACTGCTTTGATCATTCGTCTCTAAGCTTTCCCGTTTCAGGGGAATCTTGTGAGAAGGGAGGGCCCACCTTCATCACAAGATTCACCCATTAGATAGAAGTGTGTTAGTATAATTTCTGTTTACGTTTTATTTAACTGTTGTTTGTTGAAACACTGTTTTTAATGGATTCCGCTTTGCTGAAACACTACTGACTCTGTCTTAGTTATTGAATGGAATTTGTAATTCTTTTTATCAGCAATCTTGTGCGATGATTTTATGAGGCTAGCAGAGAATTGGTTAAAGGTCCCTGCTCAAACAGAAAGGGATCGGAATATCATAACCTCTGTAGAATTCGTTTATTGTTGCAAGTGTGCTAGCAGAGATTTGGTTAAGGGGTTCCTACTCAGACAAGAAGGGATTACAACACCTTGTCTCATGTAGATTTTATTTACCTCTGCAAGTGTGCTAGCCAGGGATTTGGTTAAGGTGTTCCTACTCAGACAGGAAGGGATTACAACACCTTGTCTCCTGTAGATTTTATTTACCTCTGCAAGTGTGCTAGCCAGGGATTTGGTTAAGGTGTTCCTGCTCAGACAGAAAAGAACTACAACACCTTATCTTCTGTAGATTTTATTTGCCTTTGCAAGTGTGCTAGCCAAGGATTTGGTTAAGGTGTTCCTGCTCAGACAGAAAGGAACTACAACACCTTATCTTCTGTAGGTTTCATTTACCTCTGCAAGTGTGTTAGCCAAGGATCGGATCAAGGGTTCCTACTCAGAAAGGAAAGAACCAAAACATCCTGTTCTCTGTAGACTTCCCTTGGTATTAGCCAGAGACTGGGTTAGGGATCCCTGCTCATAAAGAAAGGAATCAGAGTGCCCTGTTCTCTGTAGACCTCAACCCTCACAAGTGTGCTAAAACAGAAGTAAGGCTCAAGGCTCCTTCTTATACAGAAAGGAACTAAGTGCTTTGTTCTCTGTTAGATAGAGTTGATTGTTTTCTGCATTATTGTTTTCATGAAAAGAGTGTTAATGATGAAGTCTCTGTTTGAGAGTAAGGGTCCTGTTCTCTGATTGCAGAATAGATGTTCTTTCCCATTGCAAGTGTTATTTTAATGTAATCCAGGATTCTTAGATTGATCTTTAAAGAATTGCAATAGGGAGGTTACTTTCCTGCGATTTAATTCAGAGCTTCAGCAGAAATAATTAGTATAATTTCTTTACTACAACACTAAGCTGCTTTTGGAATTGAGCATATACAGTGCGTGGCTATATTTGAAATAAAATACTTCCCTGGGTTGATAATTTATGTTTCACTTGGTTGTTTAAAATTAACTAAGCAATTATAGTGACCAACAGGTACGACCCCTCGAATGTGAAAGAAGTCGAGGAGATGATCAAGAAGAAAAATGTTGACATAGCGACTTTGAGGAAACAATTGAAGCTTCCACCAACAGTAGACTCCCAGGCAAAGGAAATAGCAGAGACAGAAGGAGAAAAAGATGAGATGCTTAAGTTAATCATGGAGTAGAATGCACAACTGAAGGAAATGGAAGCTGGGATGGAGACGCTAGTGAAAGAGAAAGAACAATTGAAACCCATGGAAGTCATTCCATTGAGTGCAGTTCCACTCTCAGGAGTGAGCACAACATCACTAGCAGAAGTCCCATCGACGAATCCACTGACGTCTCTGGAAAAGATGGTTGAATTGGCCAAATATATGGAAGAGATGAACCTGCAGGAGACAGAGATTAGCAGACTCAAAAAGGAGATTGAGAATCTTCAGGAACTTAAATATTCTTATCAAACCATCTTCTCCAAGGAAAAACAAGTGTCAAACTAGCTCAAACAAGAGTTACAACAGCTCCGGAAGCAAACAGTGGCAGGTAAAACATTGGCCAAAGTCAAAAAAAGTATCTGGACAGACATCACCAAGTCTATGAACGAAATATGGCCAATGATACAGATTATGTTTGAGCAAAATGAATTGGTGCAGAGAAGTAAACAATCCATCAATAAGATCAGATCAGAACTGGGAGAGATGCCCACACAGGCTAATGAAATCATCAAATTCTTGAATTCTAAAACTAGAGAGGAGCTGGAAGAGCTGAGAATTGAGGATAGAACATATACCATCCTTGATGTCAAAAGAGTCTTGACCAAGAGAGGACTGATGCTACAGCTAGAAGAAAAAGTACAGGCCATGGACCTAGGGGTACAAAGGTTTTTCATCAAGATTGAGGCTCTACAGTAGAAAGGTCTTCCTGGTTTGAAGGGGATAAATGACAAATTGATGACGCTCCCAAATTACAAAAAGAGACTAGCCAATGTAGCTAAGGATAGTTCAAAATTTTCAGGGATTCAAGGAAGCATCACTGGCAAGGCATTCCTAGATGCACTTCAGTTGGACATCAACATATAGCATGAGATCTAGTACATCTTCATCACCAAGCCTACTTTCACCAAGTACACAGAAATGGATGAAGTCTACCGAACGTTACTCAAAGTCAACGTTCCCGGTCATCTTCGATGGGAAGATCTTTGTGACCTGATTGAGTAGTCGATGAGATGTCCCAGTCCAGTCAGCTATCCAGTCAGACAAGGTCATACAAAGGCCTCACCAACAGTTCACCCAGAAAATAGCATGTAGTTTCGACACATCATCAAACAGTTTCCTAGATTCTTGTAATTTGTTAAGTTAGTTAAGTTAAAAATAGATTTACCACGTCCTGATCTTTAATGACAGAATCGTTTGTAATTTTGGGTTATAAACACTTCACTTTTCGAAGTATTGAGGGTTGATCTTTACGCCCTACGAGCTATCAGACTGTAATATTTTTCAAGAGATCTTCCATTAATACAAAGAGGCATTTTTACAGGATTCTTGCATGTGTTCACTGGTGATGTTTTCCTCTCTAAGTCAAATGTTATTCTCGCTTAGTTATCACATTGTTTGCTAAATCTAGTCTTTGAAAGTAACGAATGTTGCAAGATTTATCTTTGTATACCCTATTTCTGACTTTAAAATATTTCAGTGTTTCATCTTCTGATTTTACGATAAAGAAATTCTTAATTTCTTCTTTGTTGTAATTGATATTCTCACTTTTTCTACTATTCCTCATTTATTCTGCTAAAAGAATCCAGTGATTACATTATCTCGCCCTGTGAAAAGTTTCTTTGTTTTCTGGTTTAGATTTTATTTTCATGATAGAGACCCCATAGCCCAATGGATGTGTAAACTCTCTCAACCAACCCAACGAAAACTACAACAAACAAAACAAACATATTTTATTTACCTAGCCTAATATTTTAAATTTGAAACATATCTAAATCTTACAGAGAGATCCCTCTCTAAAGCTTGTAGGGCTAGATCCCAGCTTCGAAGTGGTTGGATAAAGTTACCTCCCGTAGATTTCTTCTTTTATGACAACCTCTAGGAAATTTACAGAGTGTTAACATAGTGGCGACTCCACTGGGGAACAGAACTGAACAAATTTTTAACCTCACATCTTATTTTCCCTAGAAGAAAAGTTTTCTTCTGAAATATTGCAAATCTGAGAAAGAAGTAATGTTTAGAGGTTGTTGAAAACTTGCACATATTATTTTCAGACTTGTAAAACTAAAAAGTATATATATATAAATCAAAAAGAAATCTGGCTCCCAAAAGAGCTTATACTTGATCTCACCCAGACCCAAAACCTGTGATAGCAACAAATAATCTAGAACAGTTGCTCAGGAAAAAGACCATTGCTGAAGGTTCAGTAAGACATAATCCCCTTCAGAAGTCCCCTTCTCTTCCATAGGAGCTTGTTTCCATTCAGGGTCTCGACTTTGACATCTTTTTCGAACAAAGCTTGTTCAAAACAAAATCTAATAGCTTTGTGACTGAAACCATCCTAGACCCAACCGTCCTGCAACCCCGAACTTCTGAATTTCTATCTCCCACTGCTAAACCTCAAACCACTCACTATGTGCCAGCTAGTCCCTCCTCATCCTCGTCTTCTGTCACCACCCCACCTAGCATCCAGGTTATCGTCCCACCCCCTCTGCCTATCATGGCAGCCAAATATTCTCCTTTGGTGTTGGTTTCACCTCTCCATGCTATGCCCCAGGATTATCAAATGAGACTTCCACAGTTCAATGGAACAGGACCTTTGAGAACCTAGCAACACATTGATAAAATGAATGATTATTTTGACTTGCAGGAAGTAGATGAGGATGACGTTCAAATGAGATTGTTTGCCCAAATTTTGATGGGTGACGTTAAGAAATGGTATAAAGGTTTGCGTGTTGCCTCAATCCTTGACCTTACAGCATTTCAAAGAATTTTTCTAGACAGATGGGAGGTAAAGAAAAACCCTATCCAAATATTGTCAGAATACGAAAACATCATAATAAATCAAGGTGAGACAGTACAAGATTACTGCACCCGTTTCAATAACCTGTACAATGCAATTCCAGCCGATATTAAACCTCCACAAGGTTTGGCATTGATAAAATTCCCCAAAGGTTTTGACGCCAATATGTCGTATCAATTAAGGGAAAGAAACTCCACCACCCTGGAGGACATGCAGAAAAGCACAATAAGTGTGGAGGCCAACTTGTTGTCAAAAAGGGCACGACAGAGGACAGACAAGAGAGTCACAATTAAAGAGGAACCTTCCACATCAACCTCCGATTCCAAATTGGATTCCTTGGCCAGAGCAATGGAAAGAATGATGGAGAGACTTACTGTATCCGAAAGAAATCCTCCTAGAGAAAACCCACCAGCTCCTCAAGTTCGGAATCCTAACTTCAGAAGAAACCCTCCTCAAATCAGCAGAGAGATCCTAGGGATCAAAGGGAATAGAGAGGTCCTGATCAACAGGTCAGACCTCCCCTACAAGAAAATTATGTTGATGAAGGAGAGGAAGTAATTGAAGAATTGGAGGATACTCACATAAACCTCATGGGAATTCACGATAACGAAGCTATTTTCCTTACCCGAGAAGAGCAAGAACTTTTTCTTCTCAATCAAGCAAAGGTAAGTGAAGAAGCTGAAGACGCAGAACAGCAGACATTTGAAAATGCTATTTTGGAGGTACATCGGCAGTACAATCTGCGAAGTAAAAAGACAGACGGAAGTTCCCCAAAAATTGTGACTGAAATGAAGAATATAGTCGAAACCCAAAAGGCCTCTGAGCCTTCTCCCAAGAAGATCCCTGAGAAGGGTAATGCTGAAGTTCCAGCAAAAAGAAACCTTACTATTCTAAAAAGATCATCGCAGTCTGAGGTTTCATCAATTAACCCACCAAATACTTCTAGCCAGAAGATTGTGGTGGACAAATCAGAATTGTTGAGCCAAAGTAGAGCACCTACACCTTTCAACCTCGAAGGAGAATTAGCCAAAGTAAAAATTCCCATTCCCCTTTCCGAGTTGTTGAGCAAAGATGCTTACCGTTCAGAGGTGATTAAAGCACTCACCATTGAACATGATATAGGCACGAAGGCCTTAACCATTGGTTCAACAAATCATTCAAATACTATAAACCTTACAGATGACCAACCTGAACACCTGTTCGGAACAGAAGTGGATGGTCAGACCGACAATGGTGTTGTCGCTCCTTTTTACATCAGTCTTAATATACACGACCTAATTCTACATAATGTTATGTTATATTCGGGTGCTTCCCATAATCTGATGCCTAAAGCAGTGATGGAAAAATTGGGACTTGAGGTTACCAGACCTTACAAGGACTTACACTCTTTTGACTCCAGTAAAGTTAGATGTATCGGTTTGATCAAGGATCTGTGTATCACCCTGGTTCAGATCCCTGCAAAAAGCATGGTCATGGATGTTGTGGTTGCGGACATTCCCCCGAAATATGGCATGTTGTTGTCACGGTCTTGGGGGGCCAAGTTGAAAGGTACTTTGCAGTTGGATATGTTGTATGCCACTGTCCCAGTTTTTGGGCAACAAAGAAGACTGTACAAAGAAACACTGATGAAATACATGGTTAGCAGCCAAAGAAAACCACATAACTATCCTCTGTACTCTGCACATTCTGACCTGAATTCCTTTATCCTATATAACGATGGTGACATGGGAGAACAAATCACTCAACTGGAAGAAGATACATCTGGTCCGGATGAAGGCCAAGAAATCGTTGAGGTAGAAAGAAAGAAAAATGTGATAACTGAAGAATTGCCAGCGGATTTCTGGAGCATGGATTTTGATGGGGCCGTAAGCAAAGAAGGATCTGGAGTAGGAGTTTGGTTGCACAATCACAGATCCAAGCATTCGGAAAACCATTCTTACAAATTAAACTTTCAATGCACCAACAATATTGCCGAGTATGAAGCCTTGATGCTCGGTCTGAAACTTCTAAAGAAGGTTGGTGCTAAACAAATTATGGTAAGAGGTGATTCTGAGTTAATAATCAAGCAAATTAAAGGCGAGTATGCAGCAAAACACCCCCATCTTAGAGCTTATAGGAATGTTGTTCTGGATGCTCTTAAATGTTTCACTGAAGTTGATTTGCAGGTGATGCCTAGGGGACATAATATTTTGGCAAATGGGTTAGCTACTTCAGTAGCCACATGCAAGATACCTTTTCGTTCCACTCACCCATACACGGTGGAGGTGAAGTGCAGACCAACTGTTCCAGACAACATCAGATACTGGCAGGTATTTGGTAATGATGATCAAATTGAAGATTTTTTGCAATGTAAAAATGATTTCGAGTGTACAAACATAGACTTAGAAAATGAAGATGAAAATGTAAAAAGACATGATTTTGGAAATGATAGTGTAAATAAAATGGGACACAAAAATAAAATGGGACACCAAGTCCAGGCAGTCTTTTGAACAAGTCAAACGCGCACTCACGCAGGCCCCAGTCTTGCTCAGTCCTGACTTCACCAAAGATTTCTATCTTTTTTCTTTCGCCTCTGAACATACCATTGCAGCAGTATTACTACAGAAAAACAGCGAAGGGTATGAACAACCCATAGCCTTTTTCAGTAAATCCTTAAGAGATGTTGCTTTGAATTATAAAATAGTGGAGAAACAAGCTTTTTCCTTGGTGAAAGCCATAAAATATTTTAGAGTATACATTCTCCATTCCCACACCATTGCATATGTTCTGAATGCGGTAGTAAAAGACATTTTAACCCAGGACAATCCGAACGGCCGAAGAGGAAAATGGATTGCTAATTTGCTATCATTCTAGAGTATGACATAGAGATTAAGCCTACTAAACTGATTAAAGGTCAAGGTCTAGCAAAGTTAATGGCTGAATCAAATTTCCATGATGTTGGCATTAATTTCTTAGCTCCAACAGATGAACAGGGTGAGAAAGCGACTCCAAGTGTGAGAGAGGTTTTTCTCAACTCTCCATGGTACGCAGACCTGATATTTGTTTTTCATAATTTACAAGCTCCCCCTGGTCTGACCAAAACTAAAGCTAGGTTTTTGAAATTGAAAGCATTAAAATTTTGCATTCTAGAAGGCAATCTGTATTGGAAAGATCTTGGAGGTATTTTGTTAAATTGTCTATTGAAGGATGAAGTTGACAAAGTACTGCAGGAGTTTCATGTAGGAGACTGTGGTGGTCATCTGAACTGGAAGGCCACAGCCAACAAAATCCTTAGAGTTGGATTCTATTGGCCAACTCTATTCGTTGATGTGCATCATAAAGTGACTTTGTGTCATCAATGTCAGTGGTTCGAAGGCAAAAGGAAACTTCTTCCCCTACCCCTGAAACCAATCTCCGTTGAGGCCCCTTTCCAACAATGGGGATTAGACTTCATCGGGGAAATACATCCTCCTTCTTTGGGCCAGCACAGGTGGATACTTACTGCCATGGATTATTTTACAAAATGGATCGAAGCAGTACCAAGTAGGCAAGCCACTGATTCTGTCATTATTAAATTTCTTGAAAATAATATCTTGTCCCGTTTTGGATGTCCTAGAAAGAGTATAACTGACAATGCAGATGCTTTTCGATCTAAGAAACTCATAGATTTCTACAACCAGTATCATATTGGTTTAGGACATTCCACAGCTTACTACCCTCAGGGAAATGGGCTGGCGGAATCATCAAATAAAAAACTAGTAAACATTATCAAGAAAACTTTGCAAGAAAACAAAGTTGTGGCATAACAAGTTGGTTTTCGCACTATGGGCCAACAGACTGACCACCAAAAGGTCAATCGGTATGTCACCATATCAGCTGGTCTATGGCACAGAAGCAGTTTTTCCCACTTCCTTAAGAGTTCCTGTCATGAAATTGCTGCAAGACATGCAAGCCGAGCCAAACGACTCCCAAAGAAGGATCAACCAGATGATCCATTTGCAGCAGTCCAGGGAAGAAGTATACAACAAGACTCAGGTAGTCCAAGAAAGCATTAAGAAGATTTTTGACAAAAGAACAAAGGAAGATGATTTCGAGCTAGGAGATTTGGTGATGAGATGGGATTCCTGAAATGAAGACAAGGGAAAGCATGGAAAATTCGATAGTCTGTGGAAGGGACCATACATGATTCAAGCATTCAAAGGAAATAACGCTTTCTTGTTAAACAGAAGTGATGGGACAGATCTGCCAGGAGGACCTGTAAATGGAAGAATGCTAAAGCATTATTCACTGCCTCAGTAGAGACCTGAAGTCACACTTTCCATTGTACAAACCATTTTCATTTTTCTTGCGAGTTTCTGAGTGAATAACTTTGGTCAGATGGTTGAAGCCCAGAGGGAAGGCCCTAAGCCACTGACCATTGTTTTCCATTTTTCAAAAATAAAACCAATCAAGCAACAAAGGCGACTATGGAGAAAGTTTCAGAACATCAGGAATCAAGATTCTTGGCACTTCACAAGGAGAGTACCATCCCCAGCTGGAGTCGTTGTTATCACCCTATAATTTATAGGATCAACTGGTGATTGGAATGTTTTCTCTTTAGTGTTTTTGTTTGTCAAATGATTTTTCATTCTGTAAATAATTTGAGAAAAAGAAAAAGAAAAAGAAAAAAGAAGAAAGGAAAAAAAAGAAAAAGAAAAGAATAAAAGAGGGCATAAAAGAATTTCAATTAAAGCCCCATGCAATAACAGTGACTTGGTCCATACCTTTCAAGCATGTCCAAGTTCTTTTAAATTGATGTTGATAGGAATAGTGAATAAGCTTGGCTAAACTATTTAATCTTAGCCAAATGATCTAGGTTAGTTAGTGAATAAATCTGGCCAGACTGTCTAATCTTGGTCAAGTAGCACCAGGATAGCGTAAGTTCCTAGCCCAACAGTTTAATCTGGGCTAAATTGTCATAGGAAGTTAGGTTAAAACATAGGGTAGTTTGCTTGATTTAAATAAAACCAGCACGATGATCAATGTTGGAACATGTTTTGGATGCTTAAAAATTTGGTTGTCTAACCCTTTGGTGATGTAAACATGTAAAAGCTTGGGAAAAACCCATGATATGCTCTTATCCTAAGTTTTTCAAGGTGCATATGCTTTCGCGCCCACATTTATGCACCGCTCATGTATCAATGGCTCGGATGATCGCGCCTAGATCTACGGTGGACAAATATTTTCGGACCCCCCCGACCATTCNATCTGGATGGCCCAAGTTTCGACGCTTAGATCTACAGTTTGTATTGGATTTCGAACCCCCCCCCCTTCGTTCTGCCTTTAATGGAGGGGGGGGGGGTCTGGAATGTATGTTAAAGAGTGCGCACAAATCTACAGTCAAAAGGAAAATGCGCAAATCAACGGCTCAAGGTATTTTTCGGACCCCCCTGACTGATCTACCTTTAATGGTGGGGGGGGTCCGTAATGGAATCTTACTCTGGCAAGCCCCCTATCTATACATGGCATGAATCTAGTGGTCCTGAATCCCACCGCCTCTTTCTATCTTACATACATCGTCACCTCGTGACATCATTATCCACCTTTCCATAAGAGTCACATCCAATAACTCCATCAGTCCTTCTTCCTCGTTCACCCGTGGCAAGTCCCCTCACCACGATTTTTCCCCCAACCGATAACCGCCACATCCCTCATCCGTATCCTTCAGTCATTGTGACCTGCCATCTCATGTTCTAAATGACCCGTTGGCCATTTATTACTAGATAACATAACCGTTAACCAGCTGATCTGTCCCCCGCACCCAACGGATACTCGTTTACTCAATACTACCCTCACCACTTCATTCTTTCACCATTTACCCACTCTTCACACCAGAGAATTTACCCCATTTTCCTCTCTGTCACAGTCAGTCGTCCCCACTAACGTTGTTTTATTTGTAGGTATTGTTATGGCGCCAAAGTTAAAATGAACAAAAGGAGAGGAGAATTTGTTTCTCCCACCTCCTGTTGACCTCGACAGGATTCCACTGGCCGACAAAGACTACTTAATTGCAGACACAAAGTGTGACTTCGATTTCACAGACCTTCAGCCATGGCTTAAAGAAGTCTTCCTTGACCAGAGTGACGAAATTGGACTCTAGGAGTCCAACCTACCCTTGTGTCTTTTCCCCCAGATTCACCATTTCCCAGAGTTCGCCCTCAAGTGCCAAACCTACTATATCCCCGAGCAAAGAGCCATCGTATCCTCATCCAGGGAAATTGTTTTCCTCATCACGCCAGAAACCATCAACCAAATGATGCAAATATCCCGATTCGACTCTGCCTCGCCTTTTAACCTTGAGATCATCTCATAGCTATACTAGAAGTTGTTGTTTCCTCAAAGAGCTCATATTTGAGTTGTTTCTTCCACAGTCCGTTCAGCTGCCCACTACAAATCCCCCTTATCCTTCCTCCATGTTCTCAACCAAAGGAAACCAGGTTATCACATCCCCATGCGCCTTGTTGGGTTATTATTCAGATCAATGGGTAGATGAGCCCATTCTCGGATTTTTATCTATTTTCTCCACCGATGAGAAACCCACAACACAATTCGACTTCAGCACATTCCTGGCGGAAAACATTCACGAGCAATTCATCAATTTTGCCACGGAAGGCATGTTCCGGTATTCTTCAATACTGGCATACCTGTTCGTTTTCTTCCAAGCGGACAAATTTTCTTTTTCAGGCAGTAACCGCATGGACTTCCCTGGTCAGACATAACTCCACGGAATTCAGTTTCAAGCAGTTCATCGATCAATTATACCACCCAATGGTGAGTATTCTTAGCGGTAGACCCAAACCCAGGATTAATGATGAAGTTCAGAGGATCCTACATCTCTCGAATCATACAAAGACTGGTGATTGGTACCTGTACTAAAATCACACTGAGATCAGAGTCTATGGGTGCGAGTTGGCCCCATATAAACTGCCCAAATACTTACCCGTCGGAATTTTTTCCCTGGAATACATAAGGCAGATGATAAACTTAGATGATATTCATTTTGTGTCTTTAAAGAAGAAGCAACAGCTCATAATCAAAGGGCAGATTGGGTCTTTCATCTGCAACAGTCGAGACACCGGGGAGGAAGCAGACAGGCTGCTAAAGGAAATGAAATTCTTTGTGGTTTCACATGGCACTATGATCCGTGCGGGATTATTTCAGAGATGACAAAAAACAAGAATATCTCGTATGTCCATGAATCTAGGCCTAAGGTAGAAAAAATTGCAAACCAGATAGGATGGGAACCAAATACTTTGGTTGAGATAGAACAACAGGACCTTTTGGTCACTGTATCATAGACGACCACCCCACAAGCTCCAAAGGAGAAAAGGCCTAGGAAGGATCTGTCACCTCCTGTCACTGAAGTATCATTAGAAGAATTTCAACTACATACCAAGAGGCCAAAAACTAGTCCGGCTCCTCACCCCGCTGGAGAAAAGGAAATTCCATCCACTACAGTGACAGAGGTTGATCAGTTGCTCCTCAGCACAAGTAGCAAGCAGATTATAACCACAGTGTTACCAAAGAATCCTACAGATACTCCACCAATCAACCAGCCAGGCAAAACAGGACCGAAGCTGAGTATTTTTGAGAAATACGATCTGATCAAGAAAAAGAATCAGACTCTTACTAGCAGCACATACGCCCAATTATGGAAGCAGACGTCAACTGCACAACACATGTTGCTATTGGCATTCAACACGGAGAAGGGCAGAATGAACATGGCATTTCTCCAATCATAGGTGCCAGACCCAAAGGTAATCACCGACTATAAAAGGGCAACCTTTGAATTCCAGACCAAGGACATGCATCCTGTCGATCAAATGGACCTGCACAGGCAAACTGGAGAAATGGTTTTCTCCACGCTGGCACATGCTTCCACTACTACCTCTAGGTTACAAGTGTCTCTGAACAACGTCCAGACACAGGTTAAATTGGAGAAAATATCATCCTTTACCAAGGATAACAGGATCAAAACACTGGAGGAACTGGTCCTCAAGATCGGGTACGACCCCTCGAATGTGAAAGTAGTCGAGGAGATGATCAAGAAGAAAAATGCCAACATAGTGTCTTTGAGGAAACAATTGAAGCTTCCACCAACAGTAGACTCGCAGGCAAAGGAAATAGCAGAGACAGAAGGAGAAAAAGATGAGATGCTTAAGTTAATCATGGAGCAGAGTGCACAACTGAAGGAAATGGAAGCTGAGATGGAGAAGCTAGTGAAAGAGAAAGAACAGTTGAAACCCATGGAAGTCATTCCATTGAGTGCAGTTCCACTCTCAGGAGTGAGCACAACATCACTAGCAGAAGTCCCATCAGCGAATCCACTGACATCTCTGGAAAAGACGGTTGAATTGGCCAAATCTATGGAAGAGATGAACCTGCAGGAGACAGAGATTAGCAGGCTCAAAAAGGAGATTGAGAATCTTCAGGAACTCAAATGTTCTTGTCAAACCAGCTTCTCCAAGGAAAAAAAGGTGTCGGGCCAGCTCAAACAAGAGTTACAACAGCTCTGGAAGCAAACAATGGCAGGTAAAACACTGGACGAAGTCAAAGAAAGTGTCTAGACAAACATCACCAAGTCTATGAACGAAATATGGCCAATGATATAAATTATATTTGAGAAAAATGAATTGGTGCAGAGAAGTAAACAAGTCATCGAGAAGATCTGATCAGAACTGGGAGAGATGCCCACATAGGCTAATGAAATCATCAAATTATTGAATTCTAAAACTAGAGAGGAGCTGGAAGAGCTGAGAATTGAGGATAGAACAAAGACCATCCTTGAGGTCAAAAGAGTCTTGACCAAGAGAGGACTGAAGCTACAGCTAGAAGAAAAGGTTCAGGCCATAGACCTAGGGGTACAAAGGTTTTTCAGCAATATTGAGGCTCTACAGAAGAAAGGTCTTCCTGGTTTGAAGGTGATAAATGACATATTGATGACGCTCCCGGATTACAAAAAGAGACTAGCCGATGTGGCTAAGGATAGTTTGAAATTTTCAGGGATTCAAGGCAGCATCACCAGCAAGGCATTCCTAGATGCACTTCAGTTGGACATCATCATACAGCATGAGATCCGGTACATCTTCATCACCAAGCCTACTTTCGCCAAGTACACAGAAATGGATGAAGTCTACCGAAGGTTACTCAAAGTCAGTGTTCCCAGTCATCTTCGATGGGAAGAGCTTTGTGACCTGATCGAGTAGTCGATGAGTTGTCCCAACCCAGTCAGCTATCCAGTCAGACAAGGTCATGCAGAGGCCTCACCAACGGTTCACCCAGAAAAGAGCATGCAGTTTCGACAAATCATCAAACAACTTTCTAGATTCTTGTAATTTGCTAAGTTAGTTAAGCTAAAAATAGATTTACTACGTCCTGATCTTTAATGACAGGAACATTTGTAAATTTGGGTTATAAATAATTAACTTTTCGAAGTATTGAGGGTTGATCTTTACACCTTACGAGCTATCAGACTGTAATATTTTTCAAGAGATCTTCCATTAATACAAAGAGACATTTTTACAGGATTCTTGCGTGTGTTCACTGGTGATGTTTTCCTTTCTAAGTTAAATGTTATTTTCGCTTAGTTATCACACTGTTTGCTAAATCTAATCTTTGAAAGTAACAAATGTTGCAGGATTTATCTTTGTATACCCTGTTTCTGACTTTAAAATATTTCAGTGTTTCATCTTCTGATTTTACGATAAAGAAATTCTTAATTGCTTCTTTGTTGGAATTGATATTCTCACTTTTTCTGCTATTCCTCATTTATGCTGCTAAAAGAATCAAGTGATTACATTATCTCGCCCTATGAAAAGTTTATTTGTTTTCTGGTTTAGATTTTATTTTCATGATACAGACCCCATAGCCCAATGGATGTGTAAACTCTCTCATCCAACCCAATGAAAACTACAACAAACAAAACAAACAAATTTTATTTACCTAGCCTTATATTTTAAATTTGAAACATATCTAAATCTTACAGAGAGATCCCTCTCTGAAGCTGGTAGGGCTAGATCCCATCTTCGAAGTGGTTGGATAAAGTTACCTCCTATAGATTTCTTCTTTTCTGACAACCTCTAGGAAATTTACAGAGCGTTAACAATGCCAGTAGCTTTTCAAGCTGGGGGCAGAGTACCAACCATCCATGGGTATTCCGAGCATAGTCTTTGTTCTTTCTCGTGCTCGTAAATACATGAGAATGTAACCAAGTAGAATTTTATCACTTTTTTGGACTCGTAATGAATATACGAAAATAGAACCCCCTGGAGTCTCTTTAATCTATTTTCAGACTCTCTAAATGTGAAAAGATTGTCGAGTGATCTTGTTTCCTTTCACACTCACTAAAAGGTTTGAAAGGGCATCTTTCGAGTGGTAATTTATCTCTTTTTTGGCCTCGCGAGACTATCATTAGGAAAAAGGACAACCCTGGAGTCATCTTTAAGTTCTTTTCAGACTCTCTGAACATGAAAAATCATTGAGTTTACCTTCTCTAGACTCGTTAAACAAATCATACATTAAAGGGACCATATGGGACCGGACCCTTACTTCTTTCAGTTCATTAAACAAAGGAAGAGCGACTTGCTAAAGGTGAGTTATATCGAGCATGTGTATTACCCTCCTCAAGCTCATTCAATTAAAAAGAGGTACTCGTCTATCTAGATGGGGGAAAAATTGAAGGAAGCAAGCCAAGAAGTTTTTGAAAACATCACCAGTCACTCTTACGGTTGCCCTTGAACATGACACTTTTTCTTTGCATACATTTTAATCCATTGAACCTATGCACTGAACCAATCCTCTGAGTTTCTTTACTCATTTGGGTCACCCAACGAAAGTCCCAGTATCCATTACATCATCGTGTTTTGGTCCATGTCATGTTTCTGTTGTTGTGCCTCAGTATTCAAGGGAAGTATCTTCCTCAAGAGTCAACCATCACAAATTTCCTGTTTCATTACCCATGTCAGTCCATGTTCATTGATCCACCAATTTACATCTCTGTATCAGTTTCGTGTTGTTTATGGGGGATACATCAAGGCCCTCCTTCGACGAGTTTATTCTATCGACTTCAACACATTATCTGGGAACTAGACTTAGAAACCAGTTAGTACCTTGGGACCTGCATGCCTCAATGGTAGGCCTCCTTATGTCCGACAGTGGGTTTACATCATTGACCTCTGATCGGATGATTCCACAGATGTTCGACTTCATCTCATCCATTCACATTCGTTGGAATGTACTAGAGTACCTTGGGAATCATTGACATCAATGGTGATTTCCCTCGTACTTGTTAACGGTTTACTTCATTGACCAGTAATCAAGTGGTTTCTGCCATGTTTGACATCAGGACATCTATTCACATGGTTAGATTCGTACTACATCGAGATCGGTAAGAAGACCCTAGGTTGAGTCATCACTCTTATATGTACTTTGCCCAGGTTGTGACCGAGTTTCTTTTGAACATTGACACATATACTGTCACATAGATCCACTTTGTATTGGTCGTGGCTATGTCTTGTCGTTTCTTGGATCCACTATGTATTCTTCATGTCTACGATCAGTTCAGGTCATAGGAGTATAGATCCACATTGTATCTTTAGTAGCTATACCTTTTGTCAATATAATTATGGATCCGCAGTGTATTTTATGGCGGCCATACCTTGAAAGTCTTTATCACTCAATCATATGTATGCATGCCTTGGGTTTGAAACATGTCATAAGATTTGTTTGATGGTTGTGTACAGCTTCTTCCAGGTTCTCTAAGTCCATACTTTTTCTCGAAAAAGTCTACAAAGTACTTCAGTCATCAGTTTTCGTCTTCTAACTTCATACTTTGGGAGGCAATCTGTTACACATCAAAATTACTCACTTCAATAGCTTTGCAAGTGTCATCATTACAAGTGTCACAAGTGTCACATTATTGGCCTTAAGTGTTGCAAGTGTTGTAAACATCATACTGCCATATTTCCCATGTCATGTCTCTATTGACATCATAAGGACACTTAAGACACCTTCAAAGACTGGTTTAAGAAGGAGAAATCATCTAATGAGGAGTACAAATCATTTTCCATGGAAAAAACTACTTAAAAATGAATTTTGGAGGGCAGTGCTCCCCTACCCACTGTCAGGGAGTGTCAGCGCTCCCTACCCTCCTTTGGGGGAGCATTGTAGCACCTTGTACACCCTTATGGGGGAGCGCTAGGATTTTCTGAAGGAATTTTGGGCAACGCTCCCCTACCCACTGTCAAGGAGTGCCAGCGCACCCTAGCCTTCTTTGGGGGAGCATTGCAATGCTCTGTGCAGCCTTTTGGGGGAGCACCGGCCTTTTTGAGAAAATTTTGGGCTGTTGAGGAGAACCAGGGAAAAATATCCCTTATCCTGGAAATCAATTGGATTTGAATCTAAGGTCAAGTCTACATCTTAGGGAGGATCCACAACTGATAGAGAAATATCCTCAAACTATCCCAAGAATATCTAAGGTGGTTGGGCCTCTCCAGGCTTATATAAGGAGGCCTTCTCATGGTGAAAATCACATGGGAGTTTAGAGGCATCGAACTTATGATCTCATAAGGGAGAATTACCAGTAAAGCATATTCATTTTGATGGTGGATTATTTGAGCAAGGATATGGACAAAGAGAGCTTGGTGAAGCTGCAGCATCTACATCTATGGTTGTAAGCACTTTTATTTTTTTCATTAATATAAATATGTGCTTGGCCTGTTTCCTTTAAGTTTGTGTATGTTTCATGAACTTGTTTCTCTTGATATATCTATTATGAAGATAATCATGGTAGAGTAGAAAGTATGTTTCGTTGTTGTTGCTCATTGTATTGCAGTACCTTCTGAAGAACTTGAAGATCAAGATCATCCTGGATTGAGCAAGGACAAAAGTTATTAAAGGTATTTCTTTCTTCTTATTGCTTGACTAGTTTAGACTCATTAGAAGGAATGTAAGTGTCCAACATTTGCACTTTTCTATCTTGGTTATAGGGGTCTAGTATCCAATAGAGAATCCACTTGTCCGCAGGGGGATTTCTCTGTAACACACTTTCTATGACACTTGAAATGTGATAAGCATCCCAAGTGGACCTATGATGTTAAAAAATTGTCAAGGTTGGTGGGAGAGAATTAAGGCATTAATAAAACACACTTGATTGCATACCCTTACCTTATGCTTGGTCTTCCTTGGATATTTGGTGAGTATAATTGCATTGTAAGCATTATGTTGAGGAATTGTATAAATATTTGAAAGACACCAAGATAGTATGAAAATTGTAATAGACAAAATATGGCTCCTAGGAATAAGAATGAACCTATTGTTGTTGACACTATAAAATCCTTAGCCCGATTTGACAAGGCTACCCATTCTTCTAATGCTTATAATTGGTAAGAGACATTATCAATTGAAAGATGGAGAGAGAATAAAGCTTGGAGCTATGGAATGGTGAACGTTGGATGTGTGGTTGAGTTTTGTTGAAATAATGTAACTACAAAGTGTATTCTTATTATTATTTGATATATTACTCATTGGATCAATCCCCGTTGTGGATTGACCATGCCGGCTATTGTAAAAGGACCAAATCCCCTTTTGCAAATTGGTCATAATGTAATTGTAATAGGAAAAAGAAGAAGTCGGCCCCAGAATATAATAAAGGTGGTTATAACCACCCAGTTTGAGAAGTCGGCCCTTCCAGTGAAGAGACACTTCACACGTGTCAGATTTGTATAAATAAGGAGGTTAGCGCCTCACTTAGAAACACACCTCACTTGCTCATTGAGAGACAAGTTCTAGAATTGCAATTGGAGAAGAGAGAGAGAGAGAGAGAGAGAGAGAGAGAGAGTGGTGCATATTTGAGAGAGGATCTTCTATATTAGCTTGATTTATCTCGTGGCATTGTATTGGCTATCTATAATAAGGAAGTTTTGTTGGCTTTTCTTCCCCTAGAGGGTATCCCAGGATAAATGTTGTGTCTCTTGTGATTGTGTATTTCTCAGTGATCTTGTGTTATGCTATTGTTATCTATTGAAATGCAAAGAACTATAATAATGTCTTAAAAATTACCATGGTATCAGAGCCAAGTTGAAGGAAACAACTTTCACAAGAGTGACAAACATCACTGTTGTCGTACATGCAAATTAGGGATTTTTGATGGTGAAGCTTTTCATCCCTAAAACCACCTAGAAAAGTGTGCCCTCCCCCTAAGATTACTTTGGCACTCTCAGTGCACCTTTTCAGTGGCTAGATATCCCAGAAAGTGAAACCCTAGTTTCACAAAGTACCAAAAGTACCAAAAAACCAGTGTACCAGAAGTACCAGAGTACCAAAGTTACTAGAAAACCATAAGCACCAGTCCAGAAATCCGCAGATCAAGTTTGGAGGAGAAAAAATTGGATTTTCTCAGATCCAAACACACCAGCCTACTCGCCTCAACCAAGCGCACCTCCTGGTAAGTTCAGAATTTGATTTTGAGCATTTTCATTTTTCGGTCATTTTCCTAGCTCCAGGTAAAAGATGTATGCAAGCACCAAGCTTGTTGACAAGCTGGAAGGTGTGGAAAACTTCTATTCCTGGAAGTATAGGATTGGACTTGTTCTTGAAGAGAATGACCTAGCAAAATTCGTCAAAGGAGAAATTCCAGAACCCGACGATGCTGCAGAAAAAACCAAGCATCAAAAGGACACAATCAGGGCCAAAAGAATCATTGTAGATTCAATCAAAGACCACCTGATTCCTTATGTGTCATCTAAGAAGACTCTGAAAGAATTTTTTGATGATTTGACCAGACTGTATGAAGGAAAGAACATAAACCGTAAGATGAATCTAAGAACTCAATTGAAGAATACAAGGATGCAGAAAGGAGAAACAATTCAAGAATATTTCTCAAGAATCTCATAATTCAAAGAATAGTTAGAAGCAATTGGAGATACCATAGACAAAGACGGACTCATAATGACGACCCTAAATGGTCTCACAAGACCTTGGGATGCATTCATCCAAAAGATATGTGCCAGAACAGAGAAACTGAAGTTTGATAGTCTATGGGAAGAATGCATCCAAGAAGAAACAAGAGTAGCTAACCGTGAAGCGCTACTAGCAAGAGATGATGATCATGTTGAAATAATGTAACTGCAAAGAGTATTCTTATTATTATTTGATATATTATTCATTGGATCAATCCCCATTGTGGATTGATCATGTCGGTTATTGTAATAGAACCAAATCCCCTTTTGCGGATTGGTCAAAAGACAATTGTAATAGGCAGAATAAGAAGTTGGCCCCAACAGATATTAAAGAGACCCAGAAATATAATAAAAGTGGGTTTACCCACCCAGTGGGAGAAGTTGGCCCTGCCAGTGAAGAAACACTTCACACGTGCCAGTCTAATATAAATAAGGAGGCTACCGCCTCACTTAAACACACAACTCACTTGCTCATTTGAGAGACAAGTTCAGATCTATCGTTGGAGAAGAAGGAGAGAGAGAGTGGTGCATATCTGGGAGAGGAATTTATGTATTAGTTTAAGAGCTCTCTTGGCATTGTATTGGCTATCTATATTAAGGAAGTTTTGTCGGGTTTTCTTCCCCTAGAGGGTTTCTCAGGATAAATGTTGTGTCTCTTTGTGATTGTGTATTTCTCAATGATCTTGGATTATGCTATTTTTATCTAATGAAATGAAAACATCTATGATAATGGATTAAACATTAACATGGTATTAGAGCCAAGATGAAGGAAGCATCTTTCACAAGTGAAAAATGTCATTGTTACCGTACATGAAAATTAGGGCTTTTTGATGGTGAAGTTTTTCAGCCCCAAAACCATCTAGACAAGTGCGCCCTCCCCTAAGGATCATTTTGGCACTCTCAGCACACCTTTTCAGTGGTTGGATCTCCTGGAAAGTGAAACCCTAGTTTCACAAAGTACCAGAAGTACCAAAAAACCAGTGTACCAAAAGTACCAGAGTACCAGAGGTACCATAAGCACCAGTCCAGAAATCCGCAGATCAAATTTGGAGAAGAAAAAGATGGATTTTTTCAGATCCAAACACACCAGGCTACTCGCCTCAGCCAAGTGCACCTCTTGGTAAGTTCAGTTTTTTATTTTGAACACTTTCATTTTTCGGTCATTTTCCTAACTCCAAGTAAATATGTCTGCAAGCGTCAAGCTTGTTGACAAGTTAGAAGGAGTGGAAAACTTTTGTTCCTGGAAGTATAGGATTGGCCTCATTCTTGAAGAGAATGACCTAGCAAGATTCATCAAAGAAGAAATATTGGAACCTGTCGATGCTGCAGAAAAGGCAAAGCATCAAAAGGACACAATCAAG
The DNA here is from genome assembly GCA_009831015.1 of Picea engelmannii. Lineage (NCBI taxonomy): Eukaryota > Viridiplantae > Streptophyta > Pinopsida > Pinales > Pinaceae > Picea > Picea engelmannii. The sequence goes on along the minus strand of ML778303.1, from coordinate 125,514 downwards.
GCCAAAAAAATCATTGTGGATTCAATCAAAGACCACCTGATTCCTTATGTGTCATCTAAAAAGACTCTGAAATAAATGTTTGAAGCCTTGACCAGACTATATGAAGGAAATAACATAAACCAGAAGATGAATCTTAGAACTCAACTGAAGAATACCAGAATGCAAAAAGGAGAAATGATTCAGGAATACTTCTCCAGAATCTCAGAATTCAAAGAAAACCTAGAAGCTATTGGAGATACCATAGACGAAGACGAACTCATAATGACGGCCCTAAATGGTCTCACAAGACCTTGGGATGCTTTCATCCAAACAATATGTGCCATAACGGAGAAACTAAAGTTTGATAGTCTATGGGAAGAATGCATCCAAGAAGAAACAAGAGTAGCAAATCGTGAAGCGTTACTAGCAAGGGATGATGATCAAGCCCTAGCTACTCACACCAAAGGAGGAAGGAAGAAACCCTACTTCCAAAAGGAGACTCATAAAGAGCCTCAATAGTCAAACAAATTCAATCATAAAGAATCTCATCCAAGGAGATTTTAGAAGAAAGGACAATGAAAGGAAAGAGACTACTCATCTGTACAATGCTATCATTGTGACAAGATGGGACACATTGCGAAGTTTTGTCCAGCTAGATGAGAAGAATACAAGAGAAAACATAAGAGGCTCCATGCCCATGTAGTCGAAGATGAAGAGCCACCCGCAAAGATGATAAGAGAGCAGATCAAAGACCATGTCTTGATCTCGGCCCTCTCAGGATCTGTAACACCTGGAGAGGACACTTGGCTCATTGATAGTGGTGCATCCAAGCACATGACGGGACAAAGAAACATTCTCTCTTGTATCTCAGCAAAGAAGTTTTCTCAGAAAGTGACACTTGGATGATTACCAATATCCCATCAAGGGAGTGGGAGAATCAAATCATAAGCTGAATTTAGGGAATTCACTAAAAATGAAGGACATACTATATGTACCAGGCTTGAAGAAGAACCTACTCTCCATTTCAGCTTTAGAAAAGAAAGGCTTTAGAGTTGCCTTTATAGATGGAAAAGTTCTTATGTGGGCTAAAGGAGAATCCCTAAATGAAGCAATCATCATTGGAAATGAAGAAAATGGCTTGTATAAACTAAAGGGTCACTCAGAAGCTGCCATGATCCACGCCATTGAAAACTCATGTGAACTTTGGCATAGAAGGTTAGCCCACATCAACTACAAGGCACTACCATACATATGCAAACCAGTAACAGGTTTACCAGAACTCAAAGGTGACCATAAAGGCGTATGTAATGGATGTGCACAAGGGAAGAACATCAAGAACCTGTTTCTTAAGAGGGACAGCAAGATAGAAGGAGTCCTAGAACTCATTCATTCATATGTATGTGGCCCAATGCCATCATCCTCCATTAGCGGGTATGTATATTATGTATCATTCATTGATGATTACTATCGTAAAACCTAGATATATTTCTTGAAAACTAAAGATGAAGTGTGCAGTAAGTTCAAGGAATTCAAAGCCTTGATAGAGAACCTTTATGAAAGAAAGATTAAGATACTCAGGTCAGATAATGGAGGAGAATATACCTCAAAAGAGTTTGTGAACTTCTGCAAAGATGTTGGGATCAAGAGGGAACTCACTATTCCCTATAATCCCCAACAAAACGATGTAGTTGAATGGAAGAACGGAACCATACCGAAAGTTGTGAAGACTATGATCCATGATCAAGATCTTCCTATGTGCTTATGGGCAAAAGCAGCAATGGCAACTGTTTATGTGTAGAATCGATTGTCCCATAGTGCACTTGGGCTCAAGACACTGGAAGATATGTTTACCAGAAAGAAGCCAGAGGTAAGCCATCTCAAAATATTTGGTTGTCCAGTGTTTATTCATATACCTAAAGAAAAGAGAAACAAGTTGGACCCTTCAGGAAAGAAGGGAATATTTGTGGGATACTTTGAGGTCTCCAAGGCCTTCAGAATCTATATACCAGGTCAACATCACATTGAGATCAGCAAGGATGTGACCTTTGATGAAGATCTAGCGCTCAAGAAATCTAAACTATGCCAGCTTGAAGAGGTATATGAAGAGGAACCCGTAATCCCCAATACTTAAATGAGGGAGGTTCCCAGAGCTGCAGAACCAGTGAGGGAAGTCGTAACTTCCCCTGATGAGGAACTTATAGAAGACCATGATATAGTAGAAGTACAAGAACCTCCTCAGATGATGATCCTCCATAAAACAAAGCCAGCTTGGGCTAGAGATCTTATTCAAGATGGAGAAAAGTACGGTGTTCCCCAAGGAACTACGGGTGAAATGACCAAAGTCATTCTCCAGTTATACGGCTTTGATGTGTGATCTCCTAGAAGAGGAGCCTACCTGCTTTGAAGAATCCATTCAGAGGAAAGAATGGGAAGATGACATGATAGAGGAATACCAGTCCATAATGAAGAACGAAGTATGGGAAATAGTTCCCATACCAAAGAATAAAGATGTGGCATCCTCCAGATGGATCTTCAAAATAAAACATGTTGTTGATGGAAATATTGAGAAGTATAAAGAAAGATTTGTTGCTCGTGGCTTTTCCTAGAAGGAAGGCATTGACTATGAAGAGACATTCACTCATGTGGCCAGATACACTTTGATCAGAACCATGATAGCTATTGTAGCTAAGATGAAGTGGAAACTGCACCAGATGGATGTGAAGACAGCTTTCCTAAACCATGTTATCAAAGAGGAAGTGCATATAGAGCAACCTCAAGGATTTGAGATTGAAAACAGGAAGTCTCATGTCTGCAGAATTAAGAAAGCCTTATACGGATTGAAGCAAGCTCCTAGAGCTTGGTATGGTTGTATAGACAGTTTCTTGACGAGCTTAGGCTTTACCAAGAGTAAAGCATACTCTAATCTCTACTTCAAAATCATGAACAATGAGCCAGTAATCTTACTGCTATATGTGGATGACTTATTCTTAACTGGAGAAGAAAATTTCATCACTGAATGTAAAAAGAGACTTGCCTTGGAATTTAAAATGAAAGACCTTGGCCTAATGCATTATTTATTAGGTCTTGAGGTATGGCAGAGTCTTGAGAGAATCTTCCTTAACCAAGAGAAGTACACGGTCAAAATCTTGAAGAGATTTGACATGTTGGAATGCAAGCCCATGAATACACCCTTGGAAGCGAAGCTAAAGCTGTTGGTCGATACTTCGTCAGAATTGATTGATGCCACACTATACAGATAGATTATTGGATCATTGATGTATCTGAAGAACACCAGACCAAACATTTGTTTTTCCGTGAACACCTTGAATCAATTTCTGGTAGAACCCAGACGTTTTCACCTACTGGCTGCAAAATATGTGATGAGGTACCTTAAAGGTACAATAGATTATGGTCTCAACTATGATGGAGATCATGATTTCACATTGAGTGGATATACTGATGCAGATTGAGCATGAAGTTTTTATGACAGGAAAAGCACTTCAGGATGTTGTTTCAGTTTGGGATCAACTATGATCTCGTGGCAGGGTAGGAAGCAATCTAGTATTTCTCTTAGCACAGTGGAAGCAGAATACATTGTTGCATGTTCTGCCTGCTGCGAAGCTATATGGCTTCGAAAATTGCTGACGGACCTATTTGACTTAGAGATGAGAGCAACCTTGATTCTATGTGACAACCAAAGCTGCATAAAGATGACAGAGAATCATGTATTCCCCAACAGGTCAAAGCACATAGAGATCCGTTATCATTACATCTGTGACATGGTACAAGGAGGAGCCTTGAAGCTCCAGAACATTAGCACGGATGAACAGGTTGTTGACAGGTTGACCAAGCCCCTATCTCGTGTGAAGTTTGATTACTTCCGAGATAAGCTTGGCATAGTCTGAAAGGACCTTCCTCGAAAGGGGGAGTAGTTGTTGTGTTCCTTGCTTCTGACCTAGTTGTCAGACATAAAGCAAGATGAGATGTTCCTTGTTTCTAACCTAGTTGTCAGACGTAAAGCAATATGAGATGTTCCTTTCTTTTGACCTAGTTGTTAGACGTAAAGAAAGATGAGATATTCCTTACTTCTGACCTAGTTGTCAGATGTAAAGCAAGATGAGATGTGTACCTTTCTTTCGACCTGATGCTTGTGACGTAAAGCAAGATGATATGATGAGGCTAGAACTGAGCTTCTGGTTGGATAGTTGTGACGTAAATCCAATCTAGTATCCTGCTTCTGACCTAATGGTTGTGACGTAAAGCAGGATGAGTATCTTGCTTCCAGCTTGAGTGTTGTGACATAAAGCAAGTCGATGAGATGAGACTAGTACTGTGCTTCCAGCTTGATAGCTATGACGTAAAACTAGTCTAGTATCTTGCTTCCAGCCTGAGTGTTGTGACGTAAAGCAAGACATTGAGATAAGACAAGTACTGAGCTTCCAGCTTAAAAGTTGTGACGTAAAGCCAGTCTTGTATTATGATGAGCCAGCCTTGTGCTGTGATGATGATGATGTATCAGTTTTAATACTAATACATATTGATGCAAATGATGATGGCATTCCTTGAGAATGACGATGTTGTCGATGAAGAAAACTTCTGATGATTTATAAATACACCAGTCAGTGTTCCAAGATGATATTGATGATGTTGTCCTCTCACCCACTTGATGTTGTTGATGATGTTGTCCTGTCTCTCTCTCACATGATGCTGCTGAAGAATACCCTTCTTGTTAAGGGGGAGTGTTGAAATAATGTAACTGCAAAGAGTATACTTATTATCATTTGATATATTATTCATTGGATCAATCCCCATTGTGGATTGATCATGTCAGTTATTGTAATAGAACCAAATCCCCTTTTGCGGATTGGTCAAAAGACAATTGTAATATGCAGAATAAGAAGTCAACCCCAACAGATATTAAAGAGACCCATAAATATAATAAAGGTGGGTTTACCCACCCAGTGGGAGAAGTCGGCCCTGCTAGTGAAGAAACACTTCACACGTGCTAGTCTAATATAAATAAGGAGGCTAGCGCCTCACTTAGACACACAACTCACTTGCTCATTTGAGAGACAAGTTCAAATCGGCTGCTAGAGAAGAAGGAGAGAGAGAGTGGCGCATATCTGGGAGAGGACTTTATGTATTAGTTTAAGAGATCTCTTGGCATTGTATTGGCTATCTATATTAAGGAAGTTTTGTTGGGTTTTCTTCCCCTAGAGAGTTTCCCAGGATAAATGTTGTGTCTCTTGTGATTGTGTATTTCTCAGTGATCTTGGATTATGCTATTGTTATCTAATGAAATGCAAACATCTATAATAATGGCTTAAACATTAACAGATCAAGCTCTAGCTACTCACACCAAAAGAGGAAGGAAGAAACACTACTTCCAAAAGAAGACTCATAAAGAGCCTCAACCGCCAAACAAATTCAATAATAAAGAATCTCATCCAAGGAGATTTCAAAAGAAAGGACAACGAAAGGAAAGAGATTACTCATCTGTACAATGCTACCATTGTGATAAGA
>ML778303.1:102345-119409 GCA_009831015.1 Picea engelmannii | reverse complement strand
CTTAAATGAAGCAATCATCATTGGAAGTGAAGAAAATGGCTTGTATAAACTAAAGGGTCACTCAGAGGCTGCCATGACCCACGCCATTGAAAACTCATGTGAACTTTGGCATAGAAGATTAGCTCACATCAACTACAAGGCGCAACCATACATATGCAAAGCGGTCACAGGTTTACCAGAACTCAAGGTTGACCATGAATGCATATGCAATGGATGTGCACAAGGGAAGAACATCAAGAACCCTTTTCCGAAGAGAGACAGCAAAGAAGAAGGAGTCCTAGAGCTCATTCATTCAGATGTATGTGGCCCAATGCCATCGTCCTCCATTAGTGGGTATGTATATTATGTATCATTTATTGATGATTATTTTCGTAAGACCTGCGTATATTTTTTGAAATCTAAAGATGAAGTGTTCAACAAGTTCAAGGAATTCAAAGCCTTGATAGAGAATCTTTCTGAAAGAAATATTAAGATACTCAGGTTAGATAATGGAGGCAAATATACCTCAAAAGAGTTTGTGAACTTCTGCAAAGATATTGGGATCAAGAGGGAACTCACTACTCCCTATAATCTCCAACAAAATAGTGTAGCTGAACAAAAGAACAGAACAATAATGGAAGTTGTGAAGACTATGATCCATGATCAAGATCTTCCTATGTGCTTATGGGCAGAAGCAGCAATGGCAGCTTTATATGTGAAGAATTGATTGTCCCATAGTGCACTTGGGCTCAAGACCCCGGAAGAGATGTTCACCGGAAAGAAGCTAGAGGTAAGCCATCTCAAAATATTTGGTTGTCTAGTATTTATTGATATACCAAAAGAGAAGAGAAACAAGTTGGACCCTTCAGGAAAGAAGGGAATATTTGTGGGATACTGTGAGGTCTCCAAGGCCTCCAAAATCTATATACCAAGTCACCATCACATTGAGATTAGCAGGGATGCGACCTTTGATGAAGATGCAGTGCTCAAGAAATCAAAAAGATTCCATCTTGAAGAAGTATATGAAGAGGAACCCGTAATCCCCAGAACTGCAATGAGGGAGGTTCCCAAAGCCGTAGAATCGGTGAGGGAAGTCGTAACTTCCCCTGATAAGGAAATTCTAGAAGACCATGATATATTAGAAGTTCAAGAACCTCCTTAGATGACGATCCTCCATAAAATAAAGCCATCTTGGGCTAGAGAGCTTATTCAAGATGGAGAGAAGTATGGTGTTCCCGAAGGAACTACGAGACAGGTGAAAAGACCAAATCCATTCTCCAATTATATGGCTTTGATGTGTGATCTTCTAGAGGAGGAGCCTACCTGCTTTGAAGAAGCCATTTAGAGGAAAGAATGGGCAGATACCATGACAGAGGAATACCAATCCATAATAAAGAACGAAGTATGGGAAATAGTTCCCACACCGAAGAGTAAAGATGTGGTATCCTCCAAATGGCTCTTCAAAATAAAGCATGTTGCTGATGGAAGTATTGAGAAGTACAAAGCAAGATTTGTCGCTCGTGGCTTTTCTCAAAAAGAAGGCATTGACTATGAAGAGACATTCGCTCTTGTAGCCAGATACACTTCGATCAGAACCATCATATCCCTTGCAGCTAAGATGAAGTGGAAGTTACACCAGATGGACATGAAGACAGCTTTCCTAAATGGTGTCATTGAAGAGGAAGTGTATATAGAGCCTCATGTATGCAAATTGAATAAAGCCTTATACGGATTGAAGCAAGCTCCTAGAGCTTGGTATGGCCGGATAGACAGTTTCCTGACGAGCTTGGGCTTTACCAAGAGTAAAGCAGATTCTAACCTCTACTTCAACGTTATGAACGATGAGCCAGTAATATTACTGCTATATGTGGATGACTTATTGTTAACCGGAGAAGAAAAGCTCATCACTGAATGTAAGAAAAGACTTGCCTCAGAATTTGAAATGAAAGACCTTAGCCTAATGCATTATTTCTTAGGTCTTGAGGTATGGCAGAGTTCAGAGAGTATCTTTCTTAACCAAGGGAAGTATGCAGTTGAAATCCTGAAGAGATTTGACATGTTGGAATGCAAGTCCATGAATACACCCATGGAAGCGAAGCTGAAGCTGTTGGTCGACACTTCGTCAAAATTGATTGATGCGACGCTGTACAGACAGATTATTGGATCGTTGATGTACCTGACAAACACTAGAACATACATTTTTTTTGCCATGAACACCTAGAGTCAGTTTCTGGTAGAACCCAGACATGTTCACCTAGTGGCTACAAAACAGGTGATGAGGTACCTTAAGGGTACAATAGATTGTGGTCTCAGCTATGATGGATATACTGATGCAGATTGGGTAGGAAGTGTTTCTGACAGGGAAAGCACTTCGGGATGTTGTTTCAGTTTAGGATCAGCCATGATCTCATGGCAGAGTAGGAAGCAATCCAACATTGCTCTCAACATAGTGGAAGCAGAATACATTGTTGCATGTTCTGCCAGTTGCGAAGCTATATGGCTTTGAAATTTGTTGACTAGCCTATTTGACCTAGAGATGGAAGCAACCATGATCCTATGTGACAACCAGAGTTGCATAAAGATGACAGAGAATCATGTATTCCATGACAAGTCGAAGCACATAGAGATCTGATAACATTACATCCGTGACATGGTGCAGAGAGGAGCCTTAAAGCTCCAGTACGTTAGCATGGATCAATAGGTTGTTGATGTGTTGACCAAGCCTCTATCTCGTGTAAAGTTTGAGAACTTTCGAGATAATCTTGGTATAGTCCGAAAGGACCTTCCTCGAAAGGGGGAGTAGTTGTTGTGATAAGACATCTCTTGCTTCCAGATTTATTGTTGTGACGTAAAGCAAGACAATGTGATGAGACTAGAACTATGCTTTCGGCTTGACAGCTGCAACGTAAAGCCAATCTAGTATCATTCTTCCAGCTTGATTGTTGTGACGTAAAGCAGGACGAGTATCTTGCTTCCAGCTTTATTGCTGTGACGTAAAGAAAAACGATGAAATGAGACTAGTAATGTGCTTCCAGCTTGACAGCTGTGATGTAAAGCCAGTCTAGTATCTTGCTCCCAACCTGATGGTTGTGACGTAAATCAAGACGATGTGATGAGACTAGTACTGTGCTTTCATCTTGACAGTTGTGACGTAAAGCCAATCTAGTATCTTGCTTCCAACTTAAGTGTTGTGACGTAAAGCAAGACATTGAGATGAGACTAGTATTGTGCTTCCATCTTGAGAAACTGTGACGTAAAGCCAGTCTAGTATCTTGCTTCCAGCTTGATTGTTGTGACGTAAAGCAAGATGAGTATTGAGCTTCCAGCTTGACAGTTGTGATGTAAATCCAGTCATGTATTATGATGAGCCAGCCTCGTGTTGTGATGATGATGATGGATTATTTTTATACTAATACATATTGATGCAGATGATGATTGCATTCCTTTGAGAATGGCAATGTTGTCGATAAAGAAAACTTTCGATGATTTATAGATACGCCAGTCAGTGTTCCAAGATGATATTGATGATGTTTTCCTCTCACCCACTTGATGTTGTTGATGATGTTGTCCTCTCTCTCTCTCGCCTGATGTTGTTGAAGAATACCCTTCTTGTTAAGGGGGAGTGTTGAAATAATGTAACTGCAAAGTGTATTCTTATTATTATTTGATATATTACTCATTGGATCAATCCCCATTGTGGATTGATCATGTCGTCTATTGTAAAAGGACTAAATCCTCTTTTGCGGATTGGTCATAATGTAATTGTAATAGGCAAAAGAAGAAGTCGGCCCCAGAATATATTTAAGAGGCCCCAGAATATAATAAAGGTGGTTATAACCACCCAGTTTGAGAAGTCGTCCCTGTCAGTGAAGAGACACTTCACACATGCTAGATTTGTATAAATAAGGAGGCTAGCGCCTCACTTAGACACACACCTCACTTGCTCATTGAGAGACAAGTTTTGGAATTGCAATTGGAGAAGAGAGAGAGAGAGTGGCGCATCTTTGGGAGAGGATCTTTTGTATTAGCTTGAGTTATCTCTTGGCATTGTATTGGCTATCTATAATAAGGAAGTTTTGTTGGGTTTTCTTCCCCTAGAGGGTTTCCCAAGATAAATGTTGTGTCTCTTGTGATTGTGTATTTCTCAGTGATCTTGTGTTATGCTATTGTTATCTATTGAAATGCAAAGAACTATAATAATGGCTTAAACATTAACAAGTTTGTTAACTATTGAGTCATAGTCTCATGGTGTGTAGAGAATTGATACTCAAAGTACCATATGGTAATATTGGATGAATTCGATGAGGTACATGTTACTTCAATTCCCATGACTTCCAAAGAAATGTTGAAGTTGTTATTTCTTACTAAAAATTTTGGATGTTAGAAGTATACACTTTCCTTGAAGACATCGTTGGAGGATTTGGCACCCTAAACAAATGGCACATAAATTTACGATTGCATATACCAAAAATGTACCATGTGAACCTATATGAATTGCTAAAACATAACGGGAGATGGCATGGTTAGTTAGAAGACTAGTTGGATAGGATTATATGGTGGTAATGATGAGATATGTCATATGCATTATCTACTACACCTTGTATAGGGAGAAAATATTTGATTAGTGGTCAATAATTCCAAATGAGATAGCACATCCACTAATGGAATTCAAAAAGACCATCATATTTTTAATGTCTTCCTATCTACTTTTCACTTGGGTTTTCTACAATATTTCCAACAAGATGCCCCTGAATCATAGTATAGACCCTAATAGATTTTCAACGTAGTTATGATACCCAATGTTTTGGGGACAACAATTTCCATTTTATTTTTATAATGTTTAAGATGTGTTTCTTGGTAGAATAAAAAGAATGTTAACTGATAAGGAGCCAAAATGAGAGATTTCTTAGATGGAAAGGATGAGTATACAAGGAACAATATACTTACATCTAGATATACGACTTTGAAAGTAAACCCTATTATTTGGAGAGGTATTCTTGTGAGATGATTTAGTAGAATTCTATAGGCATTCGTTGTTGATATTATGGTAGCTTCGAGAGGTATTAAACCTCCATGTGTAACCTTTGGCTAGAATAGAATATTCTGGAAGCAAGGAAAACCTAAGCAGATGTGTAAAAAACCTAAAAGACAAGTCGACTCAGTGGAATAAATAATATTGAAGTATTACCCTCCAGAAAGAGAAGTCAGCCTAGACAGGGGACAAGAAGGACTATAAATAAGAGGCTCTTGAGCTCATTTGGCACACTCACTTCACTCACTCTCTCAAGTATAGCACAAGTCTGGAATTGTAGCTACAAGAATGGAAGGAGAATCTTTTGGGGTGATTCTTGGTTTTTCTTTGTCTAGCGCTATCTAGCCTAAGATATGTTCCCTACCTTCTAGTATCTCTTGGTGATATTCTTGGTGATATTATTGGTGATATTCTTAGTGGTATTCTTAGGAAAAAGTACAACTACAACTATTGTAGTTGATTATTGTTCTTGTTATGTGGTTGTGGAGACTCTCTCTCTTGTGTGTTATCGTTGGAGAAGGTGTGCTCCCCTTATATTGTGATGTTGTTGCAGTTGGATGGTGTTTTTTGGTTCCATCACGTGCTACTATTGCAACTAGGGTTTATCTGTTGGTTCTATTGTGGCTTTTCGGAATCATTCTATCTAGCAAAGGTTAAGGTGCTCGAGGGTGGTTGCATGCCTATGGTGGGGTGACAATATTGTAATATTGTCTATGGTTAAGTGAGCACATCGAAATATTCTAATAGGTTATGGGGCCACACTACCTTCAGAAAAGTATAACCACTGGAAGGTGGATAGGAAGTTCTTTGTCAAGCTCCTTATAGCACCAGTTGCAACTGCAACTAGGGTTTTTTATTTTGCAGCTGCAACAAACCCTAACCTAATTCTTTGGGCACTTTAAGTGGAACGTTTGGCATAATTTTTGGGTATTCTAGTGTTCCCTAGCTTAGCACACCCTCTGGTGCCCTCATCCAACAAAAATGTCAAGTTTGAATTCTTGGTCAAAGTTGAAGTCAAAGGTTGACTCTTGGTCAAAATTGATTTTGCGGTCAAAGTTGAAATTTCATGGTTTCTAGCTTGTTCTAATCATTGAACCTTTTGATTCAGTTTCTAACCTCTTATTGTCAAGATGGTGTCTAGTTTCAAATTAGAAGACAAGTTGAATGATGCTACAAATTTCAAAGGTATGTACTTGTATAATTTTTTCAAGTTATATCATCCAGAAAAGTATGAGTGTGTTTGCATGGGATGTACAAGAGACCTTGTCCAAGAAGTGATCTTGGATTCAGTACATTCATAGGAACAAGCACACCCTTCCTAGCAGTGGAGGCTCTAGGTTCCAAGTTTGATTGATCAAATTGTTAAGTTTCAATTTGCAGATATGAAGTTTGATAGTTGCTACGGTGCAAGTAAACACTACAGTTGTGACAGAAATATTTGAAAGGTTATGTTACTGATAGGTATACTTAGTTGTATGTAAGTACTCTTTATATAGATGTGTATTACACTTGTTTGCAAAATGAACTAACATCTCCTCTAGGAGTTATTTCTTGTTTTTCTCCCAGGCAGGTCACCTTGGTAATTATACGATGACTACCATCCTTGTTACCATAGATATGTTCTTATGAAAAATGCTATTGGAAATACGTTTTCTCTTGTTGTTCTTGTTCTAGGCAGGTCACAAGCGATAGCTCTAAGAAGGAGATACAATGACAGTTACAAACATGGAGCATATGACTCCATCAAGTGGTGAGGGATGTGATCTCACCAAGTACCAATTCTAAAGGAAGCGTGTAAAGAAAAAGTAGTTTTGGAAATTGTTCACTCATATGTGTGTGGACCAATGTCAACCTCCTCACTAAGTGGATAAACATATTAAGGTTTGATAATGGAGGAGAGTACACCTCCAAGGAGCTTGTTGTCTTTTGTAAAGTAGTCAGGATTAGGAGGGAGCTAATTGTCCCACATAATCCTCAACAAAATGGTGTGGCAGAAAGAAAGAATCGTTCCATTGAAGAATTTGTTAAGGAAATGATGAATGATCGGAATTTATCTATGTTTCTATGGGGAGAAGCAGATATGACAGCCGTATATGTTCAGAAATAGAAGTTCTCATCGTATATTGAATAGCATGACTCCAAAAGAAGATTTCTCGGCAAAGAATCCAAGTGTTGAACACTTGAGGATCTTTGGTTGTCGTGTCTATATTCATGTTCCAAAGGACAAAAGAAAGAAGTTGGAACCTTTGGAAAAGAAGGGAATATTCATTGGATATATTGAATCATCAAAAGCTTACAGAATCTATGTTCCAGATCAACAGAAGGTTGAAATCATCAGAGATGTGAATTTTGATGAAAAGATTGGCCTCAAGAAATCTATAGAAGATTCCATGGATCCCAATGATGAAGAAGAACATGAATGTCCCAAGGAAGAAACTACATGTTCTCCAAAACGTCTCAAGACAAAACCTTCCACCTTTGAAGAAGTAGTCAAGAAGAAAGAATGGAAGGAATCTATGATGAAAGAATATCAATCCATCATGATGTATGGGAAATTGTGACTAGACCTGAAGGAAAGTATGTAGTCACTTCAAAACAGGTTTACAATATGGGTTTACAATGGAAGTATCGATCAAATACAAGGAAATATTTGTGGCTAGAGGGTTATCCCAGCAGGAGGGAGAAGACGATGACGAGACGTTTTCTCCAGTTGCCAGATACACCTCTATTAGAGCCATCATATATCTTGCAGCATCCATGGGTTTGAGTTTACAACATATGGATGTAAATACTGCTTTTCTCAATAGAGTAATTGAGGAATAAGTATGCATAGAGAAACCTCAAGGTTTTAAGGTACACCCGAGAGAAACCCATGTATGCATATTAAAGAAGGTCGTGTATGGACTCAAGCAAGCTCCAAGAGCTTGGTACACACGAATTGATAGTTACTTGACAAGACTTGGATTTTCCAAGAGCTGTGTTGATCCAAACCTTTATTACAAGGTTGTGAATGATGCACTTGTGATCTTGGTACTATATGTTGATGATTTGTTTCTGACAAGTGCACAGCTTCTCATTATTCAATGTAAGAGGGAGTTAGCCTATGAATTCAATATGAAAGATCTTGGTCGCATGCATTATTATTTGAGATTAGAAGTATAGTAGAAGTGTGGTGAAATATTCTAGGGGCAAGGGAAGTATGTTGTAAATATTCTTGAGAAGTTTGGGATGATGGATTGAAAATCCATGGCAATTCCCATGGTGATATATCTAAAGAAGATGAGAGACTCTGATTCTAATCTAGTAGACTCGTCCTTGAACTGACAGTTGATTGGCTCATTGATGTATTTGGTTAATACCCAGTCAGACATTTTCTTTTCTTTGAACACATTGAGCCAGTTCCAAGTGGAATCTAGACATGAGCATTGGATAGTTGCAAAGCACATTTTGAGATATCTTCGTGGGACTCTAAATTATGGTTTGAGATATGCCTCAAATAGTGACATACAACTGCATGGATTTACTAGTTCAAATTGGGCAAAGAGTGCAGATGACAGAAAGAGTACTTCTGGTATATGTTTCAGTTTGGGATTTGCTATGATATCATGGGCTAGTAGGAAATAGAAGTCTGGTGCACCCATCACTGCAAAAGTAGAGTATATTGCAGCTTGTGATACTTGTACGGAAGCAGTATGCCTCCATAAGTTGATTTATGGACTATTTGATCAGGTGTTGGATTCGGTTGTGATATATTTTGATAATCAAAGTTGTGTGAAGCTTTCATAGAAACCCATGATTCCATGACAGGTCAAAGCACATTGATGTCAAGTACTATTTTATCCATGATAAAGTCCAGAAGGGAGAAGTGATTCTCTAGTACATCTCCACCGATGAGCAGACAGTTGATATTTTGACAAAGCCTCTATCCAAGATAAAGTTTTCATACTTGAGGGACAAGCTGGGACTTGTGGAGATAACTCCCTTGGTTGAAAGGTAGGTGGTGACTTCTTCGGTTGGGAGGGAATGTTGATATATGGCATCATGGATAGTCACTGTGCTAATGGAAATACATTCTCCAGATGGAGAATGGTCCAAGAAGAACAATTTGTTGATGGACTAACATTATCCCTATGGAGAATGGTCCAGGTTGACAGATTGTTGATTAACATGGACAATTATTCTCTTGGGGCATTTCCCGGAAAGGTAGAATGGTCCAGGATAACTATCCTCCTAGGGATTTTCCCAATCAGGTAGAATGGTTCATCTCCTTGAGTTCACAGTAGTGACCAGGGTGGGGATATTGGTACAGGATAGACATTTTCCCTGAGTTCATAGTAGTTTCCAGAGGGGGGAAAATGGTCCAGGAAAGACATTTTCCTTGAGTTCACAGTAGTGTCCAGAGGGGGGGGAATGGTTCAAGACAGTCATTCTTATAGGACATATGTCTGGATTAGAAGAATGGTCCCTATAGCCCATGGTGTGGCTTTCAGCATCTGGGAGGATAGTCATTCTTCTAGGACATATGCTCGGATTAGAAGAATGGTCCTTATAGCCCATGGTGTGGCTTTCATCATTTGTTGGAACAGTCATTCTTCATGTGTCACAGGAAGTGACCGGGATGGGAAGAATGGTCCCTATATCACTATGTTGAGTGAGTGACTCTTGCTAGACACTATGTTGAGTGTACTAAGTTCAACACATGACTTATTCATAATCATGCCTGATTACTCAGATGGAGTATGGCCTCAAGAGATGATGTAGACAATGATATGATTTTATGCCAAGAGACTATTGTAGTGCATGGTGATAGCATGTGTAGCTACTAGTTGATTGTAGTGGAGACTGTGTGTCTTGAGACAGTAAGTATGTGCTACTGTGGTGGATGTGTTCCACTAGTACTGACTCTGTGTCACTAGATAGTAGTTGTGTGCTACTAGGAGTGGTTGTGTACCACTGGATAGAAGTTGTGTGTTGTTATGGATCGACATTGTTATGATGTATTGGATGGCATTGTAGTAACTATGTGCTACTACCTGATTTCCATGGAGACTACCAGTAGTGTTGGAGGTGATTTCCAACTAGATGGACAATGATGATGATGCTCGTGACTTGATCTATGTGATCATGAGATAGCCTGTGTGGTTATGATGATGCTACTTGTAAAATGGTCTGCAAGACTATGTGAGCCTTTCCCATACCATGTGAAATGGATGGATGTGTTTGAGACAATTACAGTTAATACTTCCTAGATAGGAGGGAGTGTTGACATTATGGTAGTTGTGGGAGGTATTAACCTCCATGTGTAACCTTTGGCTAGAATAAAATATTCTAGAAGCAAGAGAAAACCTAAATAGATGTGAAAAACCCCTAGAAGACAAGTCAGCTCAATAGAATAAATAATATTGAAGTATTGCCCTCCAGAAAGAGAAGTCGGCCTAGACAAGTGATAAGGACTATAAATAAGAGTCTCGTGAGCTCATTTGGCACATTCACTTCACTCGCTCTCTCAAGTATAGCGCAAGTCTGGAGCTGCAGCTGCAAGAATGGAAGGAGCATATTTTGGGGTGATTCTTGGTCTCTCTCTCTCCCTAGCGCTATCTAGCATAAGGTATGCACCCTAACTTATAGTATCTCTTGGTGGTATTCTTGGTGATATTCTTGGTGGTATTCTTGGGAAGAAGTGCAACTGCAATTGTTGCAATTGAGTATTGTTCTTGTTCTATGGTTATGGAGACTCTCTCTCTTGTGTGCTACCCTTGGAGAAGGTGTGTTCCCCTTGTCTTGTGATGTTGTTGCAATTGGATGGTGTTTTATGGTTCCATCTCGTGCTACTGCTACAACTAGGGTTTATCTATTGGTTCTAGTGTGGCTTTCCAGAATCATTCTATCAAGCAAAGGTTAATGTGCTTGAAAATAGTTGCATGCCTATGGTTGGGTGAAAATATTGTAATATTGTCTATGGTTAAACGATCACATCGAAATATTTTAAAATTCGCTAGGGTGGCGGAATTTTATCCATTATACGAAGAAGACAAAGTTCTTGGATTTTTCATTTACATATGATGGGTTATTGTCAAGCGTTGTTCATTTAGAAGAAATGGATAAGGGTTTAGACTCTTTTGTTCTAAAGGAAGTAAAGGGTTTCCATGGATTCAACCCTCATAGTGCATTTAAAAACCATGCAATTCTTATCCAATATTCTAGTATTTTCCTTGAATATGAGGTACAAAGGGAAGGAGTTAGTGACAATGAAGAAGACCATGTTGTGAACAAACTTGCTAGCAATGCTTATGAATGCAGTTCTAGTTCCACTAGCAATGTTGAAGATGGAATGAGGTACTTTAAGGAATTACGAGAGATATCATATAAGTCTTTTTCTTTTGCTTGTAAGAATATGACCCTAAAAGTCATTTGTTGTTGACTTACAACGATACACCAGTTTTAATGAGAATTTTTTTATACCTTTGTTAACAAATTGAAGTTTATGAATGACAATAGTAGATGAAATGAAAACATTCCATCAAATGTTAGGTTAACATAGATCGAGAAGAGTTGGAATGGTAGGATTGATAAATATCCTCCAACAATTAATTTAAAATTGTGATATAATTGAAGAAAGAATGTCTTGAGTCTTCCACAAAGTGAGGGAAATTGTGTGGAGTTTGGAAGGTCTTAATTTGCTCCAAAATGAAAAAATGTGTTCCAAGGAGGAGTTCAACACTCGATTGATGGCTAAGAAGAGAGAATAAATGGATCGGAGTTCGAAAGTCTCACTTAGGGCAAAGGTTGAAGTGAAGAAGTGGTTGGTTGACTTCGTTGTTGATAGCATGGACTAGGGAATTATAGCTAGATAACAATTTATTCTTATATGTGGCATTGAAGACAAATTGAATGCATTATAAGTGAAAGAAGAGATCACTATGGCCCCCCTTTAGGGATACATTAAGGATTGGGTGAACCAAGTTGTTGATGCATTCATTAAGATCTGATAAGAGTGGAGACAATTATGTTTGTTAGGTCATTTTTTCGTAGCTTAAACCTTTCATTGTCAACTACTTATTAAACTTGGGATAGCCAAAGGAGGGTTTAGATCATAGAGAATTTTCCTCCACATATGTGTAGGTAAAGCCACTAGAAGATCTCCCTTCCTCCATTTTCTTTCTTGCTTAGTCATGTTTCATGTTATTTCACTTGGTGATTCTAACCTCAAGAATATGACCTTGAGTAATCATTCCTCCTTCCTTTCTTCTTGTAGGTTTTCCCTAATATTCAAGGTTTGTGGGAGCCCAATTCGTTCTCACGAGAGAGGACACATTCAAATGATCAATTATTTCTGTCATTATTTATAATTCACTAAGCCAACACTATTTCAAACTTTAAAAATAGCCCTCATTTGGATTACATCATGTATCATGCTAAACTTCCTCAGGGATCTATCATAGATGTCCAAGTTTATGATTTTTGTCTTAAAACCTTGAGTCAAAGTTCTAAATATGATATCTCTTGCAAACCCCTTTGGTGTACAAATATTAAGTGTTCTAAAATTTCTCTAAAAGACATGTCCATTTTTTTTTACTTTCTTCTACTCTCTCTTGGGTGACATTGTTATCTATATTTTAATTGGAGACATCGATCATATGAGTTTGAGAAAAAATTGTGTTCATAATTTGCAATATCTAAATCTTCTTAGTCCTCTCTCAGGAAACCATTGGTGTTTGAATGATTATCTAATCATAAATATTTGGCGATATCTATGACAGTGTAATGAATGCATGGAAGCGAAGTAGACAATATTTTTTTCATTTATTTTCTCAAATACTTCTAAGGACTTAGAAAAGGAGTTCCACCTATATAAAAATGGAAGGCACTCCCTACTCCCTAAAGAGAATCCCCTCACCATGAATATTTTTATGGTACTCAAAAAAATTATCAATAAAAGAAAAGCACGAAACTTAGCAAAAAATAATGAAAACAATAAACCTACAACACGTAATGGCGAAAACATACCTTAGAACATGGTAGATCCACAAAAATATAAATATACAAAATTATTAAAAAAAACTTATTGCAATGTGATATCTTGAAAATAATATACATATAGCCTAAAAAAACCCTAATAATGAGAAATCTACACAAAAATGCCTTAAACTCCAAAAAATTGATTCAAGAAACACATCCCCACAAAAATAAATCCGCAGGAAAATAGATATGAATAGAAGATTTGAGTTTCCCTAGGGTGTGTAAACCTCATAAAAAAACAAAAAAGGCACTAGCAATATACTAATGCATAGTCTCAACATGCATTAAAAAAAATCAGTAAAGAAAAAAACTACTATAAAAAATCCTTGACTTGGACTTGAAAAATGTTGTAGCCAAACTCAAAAAGAAGACTTCCTTTTTTGGAACGGTGTTGAATAGATCAACAATGATTTCACATCATCTCCAAATGGGTGAAGTCAAATTAACTCCACAACAATCTTTAAGTAAGTGGTTATGGATAGGAAGAGCCAATCCCTCGACTCGGTCAACATGTTGAAGTTAGAAGATAAATGTCATGAAAAAAGTAGAGTTTACATACAATGATCACAACAATAACTAATAACACGAGATATAGTGGGAATCCTTTATACCAAGAAAATAAATGAAACACGTTAAGATAGTTAACGTGACTATGACAAATTAATCAAAGCCTCGAATATATAAAGTAGGGTCTAGATTAGATGCCGTCAAACCCATAAATCCCACTTTATAACCATCAACGTAGGTTATAACCATCAACGTGGGTTATAACCATCCACTAAGTGTGAAATGTAATTGGCATTAATGACTAGTAAAGGACACAAAGTTGAGTTTAACCATTACAACACCAAATATAACAACTTCAACGACTTCATTATGGGCCTTGATTTGGTGCTCCAATTGGATTCTTTGATTGGGACCTTTAGGGTCCCTTAATCAATGGACTTGATTAGGGAGGGGAGTTACTTGCATCCCTCCAATAGGAAAACAATTTTTTGTTTTATGATTTCTCAAACATGGTGATTTTCTCAAGTAAATTGGTTCTTTGTAATATACAATTTTTTTCTTTGATTTCCATAACACATTAAACCCTCAACATATACATCAAATATGTGTTACCATCCAATAGGTTGTTACAAGAAAGAAACAATAGACATAGTAAATATAAGGAACCTTGTATTCATCCTTCAAATAAACACATAGAAATTGCAGTTTGCAACATGATTGGACTAGGTACTATGAATGGATAAAAGGATTATAAAGAGGTGCAAAGATTGTTTACATGCTAGAGAGTGTGGCCTCAAAACAATGTAGAAAATCCATTAAGCCAAAAGCCACGTTTTCTATTTCACAAAATTAAATATTTAAAATACAATGGGTGGAACCCAAAAATTAAAAATTACCATGAGCAAGTTGTCCATTTTATAACAATGGGAAATTTGTAACAAAAATGGGAAGAAGATGATGTAAGAACCCATTTTAGGCAAAGAATGTCACGATGTAAATTTTGTTGCAAGAAAACATAGTCAAATTAAACATCAAATTCATTCATGCAAGATGAGGAAGGCCACAAAGATATTAATCATTGGTAATAGATAAAGAATATAGATGTACACAAATGCAAATAAGAAACCTAATGTACTTGAAATTTTCTTCCCTTAATAAATATTAATCCAACCAACATAATGGTTAAAAGTCCTTTACATTATTCATATCACATAATGGTTAAAAGTCCTTTACATTATTCATATCCAACTAGAGAGGATAAAAGTCTCCTTGACATTGATCTCCAAAGGCATTGTGTGTATGGAATCGTCAATCAACCAGAGAGGATAAAAGTCTCCTTGACATTGATCTCCAAAGGCATGTTGAGTATGGATTCGTCAATCAACCAGGATAGTCCTAGGCAAGTTATTTGTTAATTCTTCAAAAATCAACCATACATAGAATTATTTTTCCTTGGCATTGTTCTCTCCTTCACAACGAGTAAAATAAAATATTCTTCATCGTAAAAAAACAAGATCATGATTGAGAAAATCAATTGAAAGATGAGGAACAAATATGAGTAAATGATCAAGAATGGAAATTTTCACCACCCTTCAAGTTTAATGTCATATTAATGGTCTCTAGTTCACTATGGCTCCTTGAGAAATCCATCTTCATTGTTTAGCACCATGAACGTAATATAGTGTTATTAAATCTTGATGAAGAATGCACATCAATAATGGTAAGCAAGATTTTTCCTTTATCCATAACCATTTCCATTTGTATACACAAATGCCTTTATTTCTCCTCCATTTTTTTGTCCTATTGCAAGTTTTCTAATGTTTGCATTCTTAGTCGGATATGAAAAAACACTCTTTTTCAATTGCTAATTGTATTTCCTAGCTATTCTAACATGATCACAACCTAAAACAAAGTTATACATTTTTATGTAATATTTTCATGAATAATTGGAGCATGATTTTTAAGCAATGTGTATATTAAGAAAATGGACATGAGATACAAGCACTTAGAAAAACTAATGAAATTTTTCTCTGGTTACAATGTAAAAAAGGTACATTGCAAGATATTGTATGACTACAAGTTGTTACACATTGTCATAAGAAATTTTTTGAAACTCAAATAATCTTGAAAGTCAATTTTCCCTTCCACCTCCATAATTTACTAGCTTGTTGTTGAAGATAATCTTGAGAGAGAGTAGCGAAACATACCCAACCCCAAGTTGGGTCATGCCGTTGCTAAAATGACCCAATAAATTTTTTGACACAAAACTATAAAAATTCCAAGTTCTCATTGAGACAAACTGCGCATGCAACAGACCTTGTACTGTGTGCAGCAATTTGAGTCCCACGTCGGAATCTCATTACTGTTACTACTAAAAATGGACTGATCGATACATTTAAATGTGGAAAGATGAACAACATGATATTCAAGCTCATGCAATTGTCCATACTAGTTAAAAACGTAAATGAAAGTACTTAAATGTGCACAACGACAACTAAACACATTCAACAACATAACTAGATATTTTCATGCATCATCCTACTCACAACATGTAGCAATAACCAAAATATCTCAGAGTAAAATGCACAACAACTATATCAGCATTTGAAATACATAAGCACAGCAAATAAGAACACTTATCATATAAAATATGAAACCACTACCGAGGACGGATGTTCCTCTCAACCATAGAATCTTTATTCTAGTTCTCAACAACAATTCACCCCCGAGTGGGGGCTATGAATACACAAGAGACGGTGGTCCCTATGGTTGTCTAATGTCCCCCTCTCAACAATCACTTTCCCATAGCTAATTTCATTCCACCATTTCTCTGTTGATTTGTGTACCTTGGGAGGTGTTCCCCATGTGTTTTCCCTCCTTAGCACATGTGGGAAAGGCATTTGGCACTTTGTCCTAGTCCTTTATGTCTATTTGTACTTTGACTTTGGTTAAAGTGCAAAATGTCACTTTTGGCAAAAGTGAACATTAAATTACCTTTTTGGTGATTTTGAGGAGACATAAAGTGACTTAGGAAATTAACCCAAAAGTGGGTTTTGAGATTACATTTATGAGAGGTGATCTCAACCTTTGATTAGGGATGATCTCATTCCTTGGATCTTAGGTTTTGTTTTTCTTGCCTAAAGAGGGCAAAAGGCCAAAGGAGGGGCGCATAGTTCATGAGGAGACTTTTGCTCTCGGGAGGAGGAGTTTTTGGAGTTTGGACTTGAGATTTTGTGGAGAGGAGCATAGGAGGAGGCCGCTAGCTTTGCTTGTGAGCAGCTTGGAGCAGCATTCACCTAACATTTTGTGGAGAGACTTCATCTTTGAGGAGGGCGCATGGCATTTACAGGCTGTTTGCTACCTGGAGAAGTTTCTAGCCATCATAATTCATTGATGTCAGTTGCATAGTAACCAGAGGAGCAGGACAGTCATTCCTGTGGAGGGGTTTTACTATCAGGCATCTCAGTTGGATTCTGGAGCAGATCTGACAGTTTCAGAGGGGGCGCACCATACATTTCTCCTTCTGG
>ML778303.1:65356-86679 GCA_009831015.1 Picea engelmannii | reverse complement strand
ACAAGTCTGGCTGAGAAGAAGAAAAGATGGGCCCTCAAGGGCCATGCTCAAGTCAATCTGCTCTCGTACTCCATGTCTAGGACCATGTGGGCCTCGAGACATGATCTCCTAGTTATCCCTAGATATCGGGGATAACAGTCCACACGGGAGCCTTGGCCTCCCCCATGGATTTTGGCCTAGAATCTTCCTAACAAGTCTCAGTTAAGCTCTTTTCCGACTCGTCTAAAAATAGAAAAGATCGTCGAGTGATTTGTCCCTTTCATACTCATTAAAATTGGACTTGAAAGGTCATGAGTCTTAGTTAAGCTCTTTTCCAACTCGTTATCAAAAATAGAAAAGATTCCCAAGTGAACTTGGCTTTTTCACACACGTAAATTGGATTTGAAAAGACATCTATTTGGCACAAGTTTACCCCTTTTTCACACCAAGTAGACTAAAAGATATTAAAAATGACATTTTTTGGCATTAAGTTGTGATTGCATCTCATGCCTTCGCTTGTAGTATTGAGCCTTTAACCGGTTCTCACTTTGCGTTACAAACCGTTGCCTAAGCAGTTTGCATCCTCAACCAAGCAGAGCCTTGTTTATATCCTTCGCAATTTGACACCCTATACCCTGGAGGGAACATCACCCCGAGTGTCCATCTCCCGCATGCATTTCCTTGCATTAAGCATAGGCACGTTCCACTGCTGGAACTAGTTTTGCTTACTTGCGACACTCATTCCCTCCTCTATATCATAGCATTCATTTGCTATGAAAAAACAAAAAAAGACGGGCGGGAAGGGAGTATTATATTGTAATTGGAAGAAATCGTGTCACCTTTGAACAGAGCACAAAGTTATTGAGTCCTTGTGTCATCATAATTTTGGGTTTAGCATGGCCTTAGGAAGCTGATCTCGCTACAGAGTTTTCTCTACCAATTGGTTACTCTTCCAGTCCCTATAGAGAACGTTATTGATGCCTCCTGCATCTAATTGTCACATCATTGAGTCTATGTTGCCAGAGTCCACCATATGTCTCATGCTCTTGTTCAAAGGAAGTCTATCAACCTGTGTCGGCCACTCCTCAGAAATCTTGACTTTGCATGTCGGCCATACCCTCAGTTTGTCTCAGAATCACATGATACTTTAGTCTTATCATGCACCCTGCCCTATTTTCATCATTGGTAGGTCACCTTGAACCCAGCAATCGACATTTCATCATTGGTCGTTGATTGGGTGGTTTCCCTTGTGTTCAACGGCAAGACATTTATTCACACTATGGGATTTGTGCAGTGTCTTGGATGCCATTTGGTGATTTCCTCGCCTTTGTCAGTAGTTTTTCATCATTGGTTGTTATTCAGAGGGTCATTTTCGTGTACCGCTTGCATTTGGCACACGCAAAAGACACACATGGTCATTGATTTGTGAACATGTTCTTCATCCGATCTCCACCAAATCATGAAGCTCCTGCTTTGTTCCTCGTGCTGACTGACGAGAGATGCCTCAATGCTCTCCTTTCAACGGGTCTCTTTCCATCGACTTCAGCTCATTTATTCTGGATATGGGACCTAGAGTTTTATGAGTACCTTGAGGCTTGCATTCATTAGTGGCAGGTCCTCTCGCCATTGACAGATGGGAATACATCAATGTCTCAATGCTCTCAATGCTCTCCTTTCAGCAGGTCTCTTTCCATCGACTTCAGCTCACTTATTCTGGATATGGGACCTAGATTTTTATGAGTACCTTGAGGCTTGCAGTCATTAGTGGTAGGTCCTCTCGCCATTGACAAATGGGAATACATCAATGTCTCCTAATCAATGGATTTCTCAAGTGTTCGACATCGACTCCTTTTTCACACTTGTAGGAATGTACTTGGTGCCTTGATACCTACTTGCATTATTGGTATGTTGTCTCGCGTTTGTAAATGGTATACCTCAATGTTCGGTAATCAAATGATGTCTCATCGTGTTCGACCTCAACTCCTTTATTCACATGATGTAGACTTGCACCTTTGGTGGATAGTGTAGAAGACTTAAAGACTTCTCTTTCTGGGTGGTTAGAACCACCTTAACTAATTCTGGGGGTCCACTTCTCATTTTGCTTATTACAATTAGGGTTTGAACAATCCACAAAAGGGGATTTGGTCATTTACAATGCCCGACATGATCAATCCACAAAAGGGGATTTGGTCATTTACAATGCCCGACATGATCAATCCACAAAAGGGGATTGATCTAATGAATAATACATCAATAATAAATAGAATACTCTTTGCAGTTACAATATTTCAACACTCCCCCTTAACAAGAAGGGTATTCTACAACAACATCAGGAAAGAGAGAGGGAAACATCATCAACAACATCTTGGAACACTGACTGGTGTATCTATAAATCATCGGAATTTTTTATCATCATCAATAGTAGCAACAACACACCACAAAGGCTGGAGCATCATCAACATCAGCACTAGGTTGAGAGTCTTCAGCATGAAGCTGGCATCGCAGCATGAAATTGGCTACATAATATCATCAGCATAAAGTTAGCATCACAGTGTGAGACTGGCAACACAATATCATCAGCACGAAGCTGGCATCACAGCACAAGGCTGGCACACATCATCACAGCACAAGGCTGGCACATCATCACAGCACTAGGTTGGCACATCAGCAGCACGAGGCTGGTATCACAGCACTAGTTTGGCACATCATCACAGCACAAGGCTAGCACATCATCAGCACGAAGCTGGCATCACAGCACTAGGCTGGCACATCAGCAGCACGAGGCTGGCATCACAACACTAGGCTAGCACATCATCATCATGGGGTTGGCATCACAACACTACTCCGCCTTTTGAGGGAGGTCCTTACGGACTACACCAAGCTTATCTCGAAAGTGCTCAAACTTTACACGAGATAGAGGCTTGGTCAACACATCAGCAACATGTTCATCCGTGCTAACATACTGGAGCTTTATGGCTCCTCTCTGCACCATATCACAGATGTAATGATATCTTATCTCTATGTGCTTTGACTTGTCATGGAGCACAAGGTTCTCTGTCATCTTTATGCAGCTTTGGTTATCACATAAGATCAGGGTTGCCTCCATCTCTAGATCGAATAGATATGTCAACAACTTTCAAAGCCATATGGATTCACAACTGGCAGAACAAGCAGCAATGTATTATGCTTCTGTCGTGCTGAGAGCAATGCTTGATTGTTTCCTACTCTACCATGAGATCATGGCTTACCCCGGACTGAAACAACATCCTGAAGTGCTCTTTCTGTTAGAGACACTTCTAGCCCAATCTAAATCAGTATATCCACTTAGTCCGAAGTCATGATCTCCATCATAACTGACACCACAATCTAATGAACGCTTAAGGTACCTCATCACATGTTTTGCAGCAACTAGGTGAACACGTTTGGTCTCTACCAGAAACTGACTTAAGGTGTTCACAGCAAAACATATATCTGGCCTAGTGTTCGTCAAATACATCAACGATCCAATGATCTGTTTGTACAGCGTAGCATCAATCAATTCAGACAAAGTATCAACCAGGAGCTTCAACTTTGTTTCCATGGGTGTATTCATGGACTTGCACTCCATTATATCAAATCTTTTCAGGATTTCAACTGCATACTTCCCTTGGTTAAGGAAGATCCTCTCTGGGCTCTTCCATACCTCAAGACCTAAGAAAATAATGCATTAGGCCAAGGTCTTTCATTTCAAATACTGGAGCGAGCTTCTTCTTACATTCAGTGATGAGATTTTATTCTCCAATTAAGAATAAGTCATCCACATACAACAACAATATAACCGGCTCATCATTCATAACCTTGAAGTAAAGGTTAGAATCAGTTTTACTCTTGGTAAAGCCCAATCTCGTCAGAAAACTATCAATCCTTCCATACCAAGCTCTAGGAGATTGCTTCAATCCGTACAGAGCCTTCTTCAACTTGCACACATGAATCTTCATGTTTTCAACTTCAAATCCTTGAGGTTGTTCTATATACACTTCTTCTTCAATGACACCATTCAAGAAAGTTGTTTTCACATCCATCTGGTGTAACTTCCACTTCATCTTAGCTGCAAGGGCTATGATGGTTCTGATCGAAGTGTATCTGGCTACAAGAGCAAATGTATCTTCATAGTCAATGCCTTCCTTTTGGGAAAAGCCATGAGCAACAAACCTTACTTTATATTTCTCAATACTTCCATCAGCAGCATGTTTTATTTTGAAAAGCCATTTGGAAGATACCACATCCTTTCTTTTCGATCTAGGAACTATTTCCCATACATCATTGTTTATGATGGATTGGTATTCTTCTGTCATGGCATCTGCCCATTCTTTCTTCTGTCATGGCATCTGCCCATTCTTTCTTCTGAATGGATTCTTCAAAGCAGGTAGGCTCCTTCTCTAAGAGATCACACATCAAATCCATATAACTGGAGAATGGCTTAGGCTTCTTCACTTGTCTCATGGTTCCTTCGGGGACACTGTACTTCTCTCCATCCTGAATAAGTTCCCTTGCCCAGGATGGCTTTCTCTTGTGAGAGATCGGCATCTGGGGAGGTTCTTGAGATTCTATTATGTCATGGTCTTCTAGAATTTCCTCATCATGGGAAGCTATGACTTCCCTCATCGGTTTTGCAACTCTGGGAGCTACAGGTTCCTCTTCATATACTTCTTCAAGCTGACATCTTCTTGATTTCTTGAGTGTTGCATCTTCATCAAAGGTTACATCCCTGTTGATCTCAATATGATGTTAACCTGGTATATACACTCTAAAGGCCTTGGAGACCTCATAGTATCCAACAAATGTTCCCTTCTTTCCTGAAGGGTCCAGCTTGGTTCTCTTCTCTTTTGGAATATGTACAAATACTGGGAAGCCAAATATTTTGAAATGGCTTACTTCTGGCTTCTTTCCGGAGAACATCTCTTCAGGGGTCTTAAACCCAAGTGCACTATGGGACAATATGTTTTGTACATATACTGTTGTTTTTGTTGCTTCTGCCCATAAGCACATTCGAAGATATTGATCATGGATCATGGATCATGGTCTTCACTGCTTCCATTATAGTTATGTTCTTTCGTTGAGGATTGTAGGGAGTGGTGAGCTCCCTCTTGATTCCAACATCTTTGCAAAAGTTTACAAACTCTTTTGAGGTGTATTCTCCTCCATTATCTGACCTGCGTATCTTGATCTTTCTTTCAGAAATATTCTCTATCAAGGCTTTGAATTCCTTGAATTTGTTGAACACTTCATCTTTTGATTTCAAAAAGTAAACCTAGGTTTTACGAGAATAGTCATCAATAAAAGATACATAGTATACATACCCATTGATGGAGGATGATGGCATTGGGCCACACACATCTGAGTGAATGAGTTCTAGGACTCCTTTTGCTTTACTGTCTCTCTTCGAAAAAGGGTTCTTGATGTTCTTCCATTGTGCACATCCATTGCACACACCTTCATGGTCAACCTTGAGTTCTAGTAGACCTGTGACTTCCTTGATTACATAAGGTAATGTTTTGTAGTTGATGTGGGCTAATCTTCTATGCCAAAGTTCACATGGATTCTCAATGGAGTGGGTCATGGTTGTTTATGAGTGACCCTTTAGCTTATACAAGCCACCTTCTTCTTTTCCAATAACAATTGTTTCTTCCATGGTTTTTCCTTTGGCCCACAGAGGAACTTCTCCATCTATAAAGGCAACTCTGAAGCCTTTCTTCTCTAAGGCTGATATGGAGAGTAAGTTCTTTCTCAAACCTGGTACATAGAGTACATCCTTCATCTTCATTGGAGTCCCTGAATTAAACTTGTAATTTGATTCTCCTACTCCCTTGATAGGGTATTGATAATCATCTCCAAGTGTAACTTTCTGAGAAAACTTATTTTCTGAAAGGCAGGAGAGAATGTCTCTTTGACCTGTCATGTGCTTGGAAGCACCACTATAAATGAGCCATGTGTCATCACCGGGTGATATTGATCCTGAGAGGGTCGAGATTAAGACATAGTCGTCAATTCGTTCTTTTATCACCTTTGTGGGTGGCTCTTCATCTTCAACTGCATGAGCATGATACCTCTTATTTTTATTCTTGTATTCTTCTCATCTAGCTAGACAATGTTTCGCAATATGTCCCATCTTATCACAATGGTAACATTGGTAGGATGAGAAATATTTTCCTTTTCTTTGTCCTTTCTAAAACTTCTGGAATCTCCTTGGTTGAGATTCTTTATGTATGAATTTGTTTTGGGGGTGAGACTCCTTATGAGTTTCTTTCTAGAAGTAATATGTATTTCTTCCTCCTTTAGTGTGAGTAGTTAGGGCTTGATCTTCATCTCTTGATAGCAAACTTCTCAGTTAGCTACCCTTGATTCTTCTTGAATACATTCTTCCCAAAGACTGTCAAATTGTAGTTTCTCCTTTCTGGCACAGATAGTTTGGATGAATGCATCCCAAGGTCTTGTGAGACCATTAAGGGCAATCATTATGAGTTCGTCTTTGTCTATAGTATCTCCAATTGCTTCTAGTTGTTCTTTGAATTCTGATATTCTGAAGAAATATTCCTGGATCGTTTCTCCTTTCTGCATCCTTGTATTCTTGAGTTGAGTTCTTAGATTCATCTTCCGATTATGTTCTTTCCTTCATACAATCTGGTTAGGGCATCAAACATTTCTTTTGGAGTCTTCTTTGAAGACACTTGAGGGATCAAGTGATCTTTGATAGAATCTCCACTTATTCTTTTGGCCCTAATTGTGTCATTTTGGTGTTTTTCTTTAGTTGCAGCATCGGCGGGTTCTGGTACATCTTCTTTAATGAATCTTGCTAGGTCATTCTCTTCAAGAATGAGTCCAATCCTATACTTCCAGGCACAGAAGTTTTCCACACCTTCTAGCTTGTCAACAAGCTTAGTGTTTGCAGACATCTTTTACCTGGAGCTAGGAAAATGATCAAAAAATGAAAGTAATCAAAATTGAATTTTGAACTTACCAGGAGGTGCGCTTGGCTGAGGCGAGTAGCCTGGTGTGTTTAGATTTCAGAAAATTCAGCTTTTACCCCTTGAACCTTGACCAGCGGATTTCTGGACTGGTGCTTCTGGTTTTCTGGTATTGGTGAAAACTAGGGTTTCACTTTCCGGGAGATTTAACCACTGAAAAGGTGCATTGAAGGTGCCAAAGAGTTCCTTGAGATAGGGCGCACTTTTCTAGATGGCTCTTAGGTTGAAATTCCTCTTCAATAAAAAGTCCTAATTTTCATGTACGACAAAAGTGATGTTTTTTCTTCTTCTTGTGAAAGATGTTCTCTTCAGCTTAGCTCTGATACCATGTTAGAGTTTAAGCTATTATTACGTTTCTTTTCAATTCACTAGATAACCATAGCATAGATAGGATCATTGAGAAATACACAATCACAAGAGACACATCATTTATCCTGGGAAACCCTCGTAGGGGAGAAAACCCAGCAAAAACTTCCTTAATATAGATAGCCAATACAATGCCAAGAGAATAAACCAAACACTACAGAAAGTCCTCTCCCAAGTAATGTGCCTCTCTCTCTCTTCCTTCTTCTCTAACAGCAGCTCCAAACTTGCGCTCTTGATGATCAAGTGAGTGAGTGAATAAATGAGGCATTGGCCTCCTTTATTTATACAATCTGGTAGAGATGTTGAAAGGAGGTGTCTTTTCACTGGCAGGGTTGACTTCTCTTTCTGGGTGGTTAGAACCACCTTAATTAATTATGGGGGTCGACTTCTCATTTTGCTTATTACAATTAGGGTTTGACCAATCCGCAAAAGGGGATTTGGTCATTTACAATGCCGGACATGATCAATCCACAAAAGGGGACTGATCTAATGAATAATACATCAATAATAAATAGAAGACTCTTTGCAGTTACAATATTTCAACAAAGAAGATGCAAGATTTCTTTGAACTCAAACTTGGGAACATGACCATTGATGAATATGAGAAAAAATTATTCAAACTTCTCAGATATGTGAGCTTCATCAGGGATGAGAAGGTCAAATTTCATAAGTTCCTGAGTGGACTTCCATCCTTCTACAAGGATAAAATTCAATTTGATGAGCCCAGGGAAGATCCATTCCCAGACCAGGGAATTAAAAGTACTAATTGTTCTTGCTAATTCATGTGCTCTTGGTCCAGTCATGGAAACAAATGGCTAGAGGAGGAGTGCCATTGATAGATGACTATAATAAAATTATTGATCATTCCATGATCGAACATATGCATGTGTGCATGAGATTAGTGGTAGCTCTGAAAGAACTATCCACAGCTGAGAATCCTTGGATTTCCAGCATGGATATTTCCTGACCAGTAGAACTGGAACCTTGGAAAGAAATTGGAACATCATGAGGTACCACATGGCAGAGAAAGTGGTTAATTTCTTGGGTTGTGCAAGGTGAAGGCGAAGAGAGATGGAAATTAGGATTGTTGTGTGGTTGGTAAAACATGATAGCCTATTAGGTAACTAGTGTGTTTTGTATTTGTTCAAGGACCTATCCTTGTGGATTCATAGCCATGGATCGAGGTGACATTGCGATTGAGAGTGAATGAACAACATTGTCTATGGTTGGGAGGAACGTCTTTGCATATAGTTGATGAATTTTTACTTGAAAAGATAAGTGTTCTTTGTGTTTTCTATGTAATGTATCTTTTGTTATGTATGTATTTATCTCTGATATGTAATTCTATATGCATGCTTGTTGGTTATTGTTGTGCATGGCATGTTGTTCATTTCTTGGATGGTTTAGCATGAATATTGTTACTTTCATGCCTTGGTTTTACGTTTCGTAATTTAAAGAATGGAACAAAATTTGAAATTAGTCCAAGATGTCAATTTGAATTAAAGATTGGTATCGTATCTTCAGCAGGAAAGAAATTCCTTAGTTTATTGATCTAGGTATGTTACCAGGGATATCAAAAGAGAAGTCTTTCTAAAGGGAAAATCCTTCTAAAATTCACCCCTGAGTTGGGGCTATGAATCCACAAGAGATTATGGTCCCTAAGGCTAGCTAATGTCCCCCTCTCAACCATCAAATTCCCACAACTAATTGCAGTCTACCAGCTCTCTTCCCTACAACCTGCACAACCGAAGGGATGGAATCCCCCTTCACGACTCACAATATCCCCCTCCCTTCCAGGGCTTCCAACACAAGTTGGATAGGAAATCTATCTGTTGGGACCTCAAGAATTCTATAGCTGACACAAGAATTCACACAACAACAAAATGCTTGCTTCTCTTGACAATTTTCGAGTCGAATATTACTCACGGGCCCGCAACATATTTTTCAATGAAATTATAGCTCCGAACAATTACCAAGGATGCCCACTATGGCTACCTTCAAGCTTCATCACTCCCCACTCTCTTCTTGTCCGAAAATCTGCATGTAAAAACTACTATGCATGCAAAAACGTTAATGTCTAATTATTCCCTATCTACCCATACGAATTTGCCTCTCTTTATCTTGCTTGCTTGACGTGCACTCTTCCCCGAGATGATTATACTCAACCCCCATTCCCTCAATAAATGTGAAATGTAACTCTCACACCCACCCTCTTACATGAATTCAATGATTTGGCTCTAGAACACTCAACCAGAAAATGGAAGGTTCATAGTAAGGATAATTTAGAAAGAAATGGTTAGGGTTTAATAGACATGGGAAAACTCTCCCCCCTGGACCCCTTCTCTCTCTTATGGAAACTAAGCTCCCAAATCTTTGTCTGTGTCCATCTACATCTGGTGATACCTTTTATTTATTATTTTCACTATACATCATTTACATATTACATCGCTTGGCCCTCGGCCATACATTACATTTACAATATGCATCGCTAGTTTGGGGTTTGAAAATGGGGATGTTACAAGTATAATGTGCACGAGTTTTCTACTATATTCCTTATTGCACCTAGAGTAGCAAGGTGCATCTATGGCTCAAGAAGATGTGTCACCTATGCAACACTAGTAAACTAAATTGTAACAAAAAAAAAAAATTAATCAACAAAGGAACTATTATAAATATATATAATGATAAATTAAACGAGTGTAAATCCAACTTAACCCTAGTCTTTTAAGCACCCGTAGGTTTGTACTTCAATTTATTTTTTATATGTCTTGACGTTTAATCAATCTAAGGTTAAGATCAAGGAAATTTTTAAAATTTCATACTTATTTTGTAAGTGTATAAAGTTTGGAAAATTTTACTAATTCCTAAAATGCCAACTGTAAAATGTTATACGATATTTTGTAAAAATATTAAAATTTATAAAGATTTATATAGTTTCTAGAAAATTTGGATGATCTTTTAAGTAAAATAAATTTGTCTTATATATTATGAGTGAATCATTTATGGGAAAAATGGAAATTATCAAATTATTTTTCGAAAAAAAATGTAAAATTAACCAAATGAGGAAATTTAACTCCTTAAATTTTCCCTGGTTAAAATGGATCATGTTGGTTAATCATGTATTTGTTTTGTCAAAGCAAGACTAAGTGCCTATCATTCACTAAAGTGATATGTTTATTAGTTATGGAATAAATGTCTATTAGAGCCCTACACTTAATTTAATAGATTCCATTCCTTTTTTTTTACATGTAAAAAATGCACAACTATGAAATCCATTCCTTTTGCACACAAGCCTTTAATCACAATTCGCATCCCCATTACATCTACAAAATTCATTTGCAATTACTTGGTTTACTCTAGAAATTTATTTATGTGATAAAAAAAGGCTTTAAAAGAAGCATTTCTAAATCACCACATTTTTATGAGTTAAAAGGTTAGGAAGGTCAATATTGAAATAAATATTTTGAAATTAAGATATAATGTAGGTGTACACAATAAATTCTAGGAAAAAGTGTTGTTCACCTTCAATCTTCTAATGTCACAAAAATCACAAATTCTTTCAACCCACAATATTTTAAGAATTGTCCAAAACCCTATTTCTCTACTAAACAAAATAGTATATTTAATTAATAACATATTATATGTAATTTTATCCACTATAATTATAAGCCAAATAGAATGATAAATGTTATGGAATAATGTTGGTTTAACACATTTTCACAAAGTAAAATCAACTTATGCATTACATCATTTTATTAACTACATTGTTAGGGACCTGGTCTCCCTAACCCCTCACGTAGGTAGAATAATATGTTTTCTATGCAATAAAAGCCGACATTAGTAAATAAGGCGTATATAATAATGTGAACAAGTCTAATGTAAGAAGACTTAATAGAATTTTATGCTTCTAGAAATATCTTCCTCTAGAATGTTCTTTAGAATATAGAATTAGTATAAATAGGAGCAGAAGGCATGAGAAAGTTGTGTCTTGAGAATTATTTTGTAATTGAGCTCTACTCTATTGGAGGTTTCCCCCTCGAAGAGACAAGTGAACTTGGCTTTATATCAATAAAGGTATCATTTATGGTCTTATTGTTCTCTATATTTTGTTGTTTGTACCGGTATTCGTCATAGTTATTTTGTTCTACTTTGCATAATACATCTAGTACCTTACAAGTGGTATCAGATCACTTTCCTCTACAGAAATTTTAGAAAAAAAAATTCCAGAGTAGAGACATGTACTGTCAACATCTTTAAAGCACATCGATCTATCCTTCAGCGAGTAAAATTGTGGTTGGGAAGGACTACACTCGAGAAATACAGACGGTTTCACGGGTTACTTGAAACCATTGTTTCACCTAGTTGGAAACCTTTGCAGCCCTTGTTGATACCCCTTCAAGTAGTACCGCATCAGACAACACCTATACACGGCCATCCCTCCCTTGGGTATATAAGGAGTCCCATAGGTCTCCCGAAACTAGCTATAGATGAGCCTATTAGCTTCCTGACTACTATATTGGCACCAAGAACAATACTCGAAAAGACTACTCTCTAGTACCTGGGTAATTAGGTAGTACAAATAAGGGTACAATCAAGCCTCCTTAGTTGTAGCCTGAGATATTGGGTTGAGTACTATTGTTCGACCCTGCACGTATATCAGAGATCTATAGCACAAGGAAAACCCTTTCCTGTAGGAACCCTGCAAACCCTAACCCTTGTTGTCGGAACAGAACATAACAAAAACATAGGGGAAATTTTTCAACACAACCTTGCCTCCTACATCCAGGTTGCGAAATTCCTACACAATTTTCCCTTTTAACAATTTGTGCATTCCATCACTGCAATATTCTTCAAGCCAAAGTATAACTCTGCAGGATTTAAAAAAAATATTGTGGTCCCATCGACACCCGTATTTGAGACCTATCCCATTGGATTCCTCTCTTTGTCCTAATCACAACCATATATATCCCTTATATGCATTTTTTTGTGGTCCCCACCTACCCACACACTTCTTCTCTTCCTACCCCCAAATGGCCCACACTCGCAACCAAGTGTTTGACACCACCATCAAAACCTTGGAAACCAACATTGGTCAGAACAATACTACCATCCAGAACATGAATTCCAAAATTGGTTCCCTCAATTCCCAAGTTGCATCTCTCACTACCCAATATCACTCCTCAATAGAAAATTTGAGTCCCTCAATGGCCACTTTGATTCCCTAGAAAGCATCCTCACCAAATGGATGAGCCAATTCCAAGGCCCTACCTCCTCTGACCAACCTTCACACCTCGATGGAGTTGACTCCTCCCATACCATGGCCTTTCATTCCAACCCCCCTTCATCATGACCTATGTCTCCCCAAAGTGGATCTGAATAAAGTTGGTAGCTTGGACCCCACAAGTTGGGTCACTCAAATGGAACATTATTTCTCCTTGCACGGAATTACTAATGACTTGGAAAAATATTGTATTGATGTCCTTTATTTGGATCCTGAATGTTGGCAATAGTGGTAATGGCATAAAAAATCACACAGAGGGTATGTTGCTTGGACAAAAAAATTTGTATATCTTTATAAACGCTTTGACACCAACACACATCATTTGGGTCATTTAACCAAGTCGAAACATTCTAGCACAATCGAAGACTATATCGTTTCCTTTAAGCAATTGGCTCTCAGAATGGATGCCATGTCAAACACCTTCTTCATGGAATGCTTTATTAGTAGCCATTTTCGAAGGAGCCCTTTATGGCCATTTCAAAGGATATCTTTGACAAATATGTCGATGTTCCCCATGTTGAAGAGTTATCCCAAGAATATGATCATAACCCACCCTCTGATCCACCAAAATTTGAACTGCTTAGCTCGCTTAATGCCCTTTGTTAGTACCATATTTGATCATGTCACGAATGAAGTTATAAGGCCAAAAATGAACAAGATAGCGATAGAAAGTGAGCTTCCATAGCTCCTGGACTAAAAGAGATATCATATTGTGAGGAACCCTAAAGGGATTAGCATAAAAATCATTAGGGGGATAAGGAAAAGTTTAAATCGCTTGGACGCTCATAGAAAGCTATAACAGGGCTAATCACACTCCCAAAGGACTTAAACTCTCTCAAGGAAAGGTTATATCATGGGACCAGAGCCTAGGAATCAACGCTAGAGAAGGTGTAGGGATTGATCATCAAATGGATGCAAGTGAGGCAGATCTACGGTGGACGATCAATGTTACACCTTAAAGATGCACGAAATATAACAAGCATAATGGGTGTGATGACAGTTTGAGGAGACACGCGTCGCAAATTGAATGGCATTCCCTGACAAGAGCACAAAAGGCTAAACCACCATCGTTGGGTTGCAACAATGGTATTTCGGTTTCACCCAACCACCTATCCACCCATTATCGAGCACACACTTTTCTACACACTCATCCCCATTTAGAGATGACTCAACAATCCATTAGGGACACTTGAAATGATCATAGACAACATGGCATGCCAGCAAGGCAAATGTCAGATCTAGTCTTATATTTCCACCTATATAGAAGGGTCCCACTAGAAACTTTTGCCGGCATATCGAGCACAAGTGATGCTTAGTCTGACCTAGTGCCACATGATCGCCAGCATGGACCAATATGAACCTACCATGTGTCCATGGGGTCATGATGATGTCAGCATGAGGTCATTCAAAATTTTGTGCCTCCCCCAAAGCGTTCAAGAGAATTGAGCCATAAGAAAGGCGACACATGTTCACAAGGGGCACGAGAAACAATATTTCAAACTGGTGTGGGATATAACGATGGCAGGTCAAATCAATTGATAGATAAGACGATATAAAACATGAGATTTGGCCTCACGACTGGGGTGTCCTCGCCAATCATTTTATTGTTACTTGCAGTTGATAGACGACAATGATCATTACCATCACACGCACAACCGAGCAAGCCACATATCTCATAATATTGTGCCAAGTGCATCAAATCACTTCATTCCATCAATTGTATCAACAAGCATGTGTTGAGCCCTTGTAAGAGAAATCCAAAGGAACAGAAGGAACCAATCTATGAGTAATTTAGCTTCTAGAGGTGAGTTACGCATATGCCACATGTCATAGAAGATGACCCACATGCTCAGTCTCCCCACTTAGGAGATAAATACTAGCCATCCTAGATACAGATGTATGGAGAGTGTGTTTTGCATTCGATGAAGAAGAGAATGTCCCTCTCTGATACTATTGATCCAAATTTGAGAGCAATGGCACATCTAGTAATCTACCCTAAGGTGAAGTTGTGCCATTTAATCAACATTATGTCGAAGCTTGAGGCAGAAGATTCAAAGAGTTGGTCAATGGTACTCTGCGTTGAGGAGTAGTGGTGGCTATGAGGAAACGGCTAAACATTATTCCAACCATCCAAGAACCTCAATTGTTCAAAGGTTGAGTGTGTCCAACGTAGCAGTCAAGGTCCAATTGAGTCATTTAGAAGAATCCAAACAGAATCTCAATTGGACAAAGATAACACACATCACAATAGCATTAGCAGGTTAACTTTGGTGGTTAAAAAAATGTTTTTACCAAGTAAAATCAGTTGGAAAACCAGAGGTGGTATCAAGAAACTTAAAAAGTTGTATACAGTTTCAAGAAGTAGTATTGGATTAAATGAATGGTTTTCTCACAAATGAATACATCTATAAAGAAAGATAAGGAGCTCATTCTTATGGTAGGAATTTTGGGGAATTTAAGAGGCTCTCACAACCAAAGTTGTTTGATCACAAGGCTCAAGCACAGATAGATAGTAAAAGAAGCAAGCATCAAGAGATTCATCCCTTGCATCATGTTTCAATCTGTAATTTGTCTTCTTTTTGTGTATATGTCATTGTAAATACGCCCCTCTCATCTGGCTTATTGTATCAAATCCTCGTTAACAAAAGTCCAAGCAACAAGTTATGCAACATATTAAGTGTAATTGTGTGGTGTATAGCCATGGCATAGAAGTTATTTCCTCTTTAAAAATGACCATTTCTTGTCATTTCTTCATATGTTTAAATTATATGTAGAGGGTACCTCCATGTATTTGAATATATAAAGATGTGTAACTATTTGAAGCATGTTTTATTGATTTGTTATATGTGTTAGAATTGTTGAATTCTTAATTGCTCAACACGTTATTTTGTTTCCATAAGTTATAATATTCATTATCTGCAGTGCCTTATATGCTTATCTTGTTTTTCTTCTAATTTACCACTTCACTCACCTTCAAATATAAAATGTATGAAACACTTGTGGACAAATGCCTCTTGGAGCCGAGAGTTTTTAATATCTACGCTGAGGCTATTTGGGGGTCGATAGTTTTGGAAGAGAGAGAAAAAAACTTACCAAATTGTGCACAATTTTACTTATTGCAAGCATCGCTTTAAGACTCACCCTAGGTCTTATCCCCTGGGGAGCCTCGACATTGTTCCATTGACATCCTGGAACATCTCAAGGGATAACATTCAAAATGGTGTCATTTCCAAGGAACAGAATTTGAAGACATTTTTCCTTGGGATACGACATTCTTAGCTTTGATCCTTGACGGTGAACAAGCCTCAGACATCTAGTTGTCATCATTTCACTTGGCGACTTCACAGAAGGAAAATTTCACATCCATCTAAAGATACACCAGAAGCAACCCTACTCTTGAGTAAGTTCCATTATACTCAGATCCAGAAAAGCTTGACTTGGAGGAACATTAGAGAACTTCAAATGTCTTCTTCTTCAGGTAACCCTAATTTAGAAACATTTTGTTTTGTTGTTCAAAGAAGTGTCGAATATGTATATTTAATTGATATTCATGTAGATGTTCATTATGCTTCAAAGTTCCCCTCGGAACCTTTGATAGATCTGCAATATTCACCCCTCCAATTCGATTAAGAAGTGTGTTCTTCCTCGCAACCCTTCTTGAAATATTTATATCTCCTCTGTCCTTCGAAGCTAATAGCATAATCTTGCAAAACCTTATGAATGGCTTAGGTCGAGGAAGAGTAGGGGGAAACCTAATTGAATTTGGCTCGCTCAAAAAGAGAGATAATGAGAATGTTGTTGATTTCAACAGAATATTTAACAAGTTATATAACAATAACCCTAGAGATATAAAGCCTTCACAGCCAGCAGCCAAAGTCACATACGTTAGTGCATTCGATGTTGAATTTTCCATGGTATTAAGGGAGAGAAGATCTCCCACTTTGCTTATAATGCAAGATGATGCAATAGACATTGAAGGTAACATGATTTCATCGGGTAAAATAAAGCTAAAATAGGATCAGGTAGAAAATAAAAAGACTAAAGAAGATCATGGTACCTCTGATCCAAATAAATATCCCCAAGAAGCAAGGATGGATGAAATGTCCAAACTAATTAGAAACGTGACAAATAAGATGTCAAGGTTTGAGATGGAAAATAGCAATGCAAATAAAGTTCCTCAAGAAGGGGGCATGAGAAATCATAATCATTTCATAATACCTTTTAATCCTCAAATCATGAGGAGGGAAAACAAAAATGAGGAACAACCCATTCAATCCCCTATAAAAACCAACAATGAAAATAACATGGTTGAGGAAGTTATGGATGACTAATATGTTGAATAGACAGAAGACGTACACTTGCTTCAAGATGAGAATAATGCCATGCATCTGACTCAAACTGAATATGAAGATTCTCTAAATCCTAAGAAATAAATCCTAAAGAGTCAATCAAACCAAGAAGTTTTGTCTTCTGCCCAATACAAAATGTTTGTTAATGCATTATAGGATGAAATGCACAAGAAATATGATTTTAGGCCTAGGTAGAAAGCAGTTGTCCAAGACAGTTAGCCTCAACCTAAGAAGACCTTCCCAAGTTAGCTTAAGGATAAAGTCAAAGAACTTGTTGACATTCCCAAGGATAATGAGGTTTTGGAACCTTCAAAAAGAGACAAAGAAATTAAAGAATTTGAGGAATCAATGCCACCATTTAACATTGAAAAAGAATTGTTCAAAATCAAAATCCATGTACCATTGGTGGAATTGGCTAAGAATCCTTCGTATCATAAACAAATTGAGAAAGCCATACAGGGAAAAGGATCAGCAAGCCATCTTGATACCTTAAATGTACAAAATGAATCTCCCAACATAGTTTTTGGCCCTCATATAGATGACAAAGAAGAGTTTGTTGCACCATTCTATGTGACATTGAGCATTCATGACAAAATGTTACACAATTGTATGCTTGATTTTGGGGCATCACATAACCTCATGCGCAAAGTAGTGATGGAAAAGTTGGGATTAGAGATAACCAAGCCATACCATGACCTCTATTCTTTTGATGCCAGAACGTTGAAGTGTGATGAGTTGATAGAGGACATGGTAGTCACCTTAGCATAGTTTCCTGTCAAGAGCATCATGATGGATGTGGTGGTGTTGATGTGCTTGCTAATTATGGCATGCAGCTATCAAGAACATGAGCACGTAAGATGGGAGGTACTATGCATATGGACATGACCTATACCATTGTACCAGTATTTGGAGGTGAAAATAGAAGGTTGTATAGAGAGACAAAATTTGGCTATGTGGTTAATGACCAGAACAACCTTGTAAATCATCCCATCTATGTTTTTTATGAAGATCCTGGCTACTACATACTTTCAGTATATGAAGAATACATGGAAGCCCTAACACCTACAAACCCTCTAATAAGTTATGCTAAAGAGGTAGATGGCATATGGAAGATGTTTTTTGATAGAGCATATTCAAAAGAAGGAGTGGGAGATGGTGTAGTGCTCATTTCTCCTAGCGAAAGATAATTCCATTTGTCCTACAAACTAGAGTTCAAGGCCATCAATATTGTAATTGAATATGAAGCCTTGATCCTAGGCTTGGAAGAAGCAAGGAAAATGAAAATTACCAAGTTGTTGGCATTTCAATATTCTAAATTGTTGGTGCAGCAAATTAAAGGTTTCTACCAGACAAGGTATCCCAGTATGAGGGCATATAGGAATCAGGTATGGGACTTGATTGATAATTTTTTCAGTATTTATGTTGTCTTAAGAGAATTTAACCACCGGGTTGATTCTTCAGCAATAGCAACCATTGCTTTTAAAACACCAGCGATTCCCCAAGTGAAATAGGAAATTGAGATGAGATATAGACCTTCCATCCATGATAACATCAAATATTGGCAATTTTTTGAAGATGATCAAAAAATCTAGAAGTTCATGGAGGTGATAGATGAGTTTGATAATGCCCACATTGACTCGGATGATGAAGAAGCGTCTAAACAAATGACTAAATGGGAAATTAAAATTACTCCTAAATTCAGGGAGTACATGATTGAACATAATGTCCTTTAGCTCAAGAATAATATTATTCCCAAAGGGCCGGTACCCTTGAAGCAGTTTTTTGATAGGAATGATGTACCTATGAATCCAACAATCCTTCCTAAAGATGACAACATTGAAGAAGAACCTAAATACATAAATTTGTCCAAAGACATCCATGTTGTGCATAAAAAAAAGTACTTGCAGTTGTTCAAAGAATGCACGGATATTTTTTCCTGGAAATATGAATACTTAAAGACTTATGATACCAACATCATACAACATATAATACCTCTCAATATTGGCACTATGGCTTTCAGGTAGAAACTAAGAAAAGCCAATCCTCTTTCACTTCCTACCATTGAGAAAGAGGTGAGGAAGTTGCTAGATGCTCAAATCATAATTCCCCTCAGGTATTCTGAATGGGTAGCAAATTTGGTTTTAGTCAGGAAAACGAGTGGAGAAATAAGGACTTATGTGGATATCAAGAATCTAAATAAATGCTTACTAAAGGATAACTACCATTTTCCTAAGATGTATCACATAACATAGAAAGTAGTGGGAGAAAATAGAATATCCATGATGGATGGTTTCTCAAGGTATAACCAAGTGGCAATGCATCTTGAAGATAGGGAAAAGACAACTTTCACAACTCTGTGGGGGACTTTCACGTAGGATAAAATTCATTTTGGTTTGATAAATGCAGGAGCCACATATTCATTGTTATATATCTTGATTACATGATTGTATTCTCAAATACGGATGAGGATCACATCAATCATTTAAGGAAAACCTTTGTGAAGTGCAGGAAATTTGGCTTGTCTTTAAACCCTAAGAAGTATGATTTTGCTATGACAGAAGGAAAACTCATGGTACATATAGTGTCCAAAGAAGGAGTGAAGATAGATCCAGAAAGGGTAGAGGCCATCAAACAAATTTCCCTACCTAGGAATAAGAAAGAAATGCAATCCTTCCTCGGCAAAATCAATTTTCTGAGAAGGTTTGTCCCAAATTTTGTCGAGATGGTAAAACATATCACTGACATGTTAAAGAAAGACCAAGAAGTTAAATGGACTATTGAAGCTAAAAACTTAGTTCAATAGATCAAAGAGGCATTGGGGGATGTTGATTTTTGTATCTTCGGGCAGGTATTCTCACGTGCCCTAGGTATTGGGCATGTGAGAATCATCGTGGGAACCACATTATACTCTTTGTTTGGAGAAAACCACGTTATACTCTTTGGGGATTCATGGGTTTGGTGGTGGGATTTGTGGGCTTGTGATGGGGTGTCACACCCACAAAGAGGAATAAAATATTCTAATTAATTGTTGAGTTTAGGAAAGGCTCCTAAACTCACTCATTGGACTTGTATATAAAGGAGAAAAGTCATTGTGATATTTTCTCATTGTGTAAGGATGGACTTAGCATAAGTAAGTGAGCACTTATGCTAGGCGTCTTGGTGATTTCAGCAAAGGTAAATTTTGTAATGGTGGAAAATATGGTCTAGGAGAGAGGAAGCCACAGAACGAATCGTACGAAGGTGTCCATACGAGTTTTCTTTACTTGTACACAAGTTGCAGGAAGGTGAATCATGTATGTACGTGGATTGCAGTGGGAATAGTTGTGTATGTACGCATGTTGTAGGAAGGTGAATCGTGTGTACACGGGTTGCAGTGAGGCACAGTGGTGTATGTACGCAAGTTGCAGGAAGGTGAATCATGTACAGTCGTACAAGGTTTTCTAGGCAGCAGCAGGTCTGTACAGGATGATGTCAACAGTAGTGTAGGTGATCTCAGCAGGTCATACAGGTGGTCTGCAGCATATTTGTGGGCAGAGGAAGTTTCCACATATTTGTTGAGGTTTGGTTTTTTGATTTGTATGGTTATTGGAGGATAAGGTTGTCCTCATTTTTTGGTGAAATTGTATTGGTTGGGAGGTGTTGGATGCTTGGGTTGACCCAGGTTCTGATCTCAATAGGTTTCTAACAAAACCCTCAAACTATTGGCCCTCCTAATAAACCAACAGGAAATGTTGCGCACAGAGTGCACAACGCAATCTCACCCGAGATAGCTTTATGGGGGACTGCAATACTCAAGTGTTTGTAGTCAAGGAAGGGTTTGGGATTGTATTATGATCATTTTCCTCATGCATCAACATTATTATTCATTCATCTAAAACTAGTATTCACTCATTCATCTAACTCTACATGCATGATGTGATTAGTTAAGTAACCATTCATTCTGTAACGGATACATAACATAACATCAAAACAACTATTCAAACACATTAACACACTAGATTTATCGTGGTTCACCCCCTGGGGATACATCCACAAAGATCTGTATCTTCTGCTCGTTTATTCATCTTTCTGCAAAATCTACATTGCACGCATTACATTCTTCGGGAT
Organism: Picea engelmannii; assembly: GCA_009831015.1. Classification (NCBI taxonomy): domain Eukaryota; kingdom Viridiplantae; phylum Streptophyta; class Pinopsida; order Pinales; family Pinaceae; genus Picea; species Picea engelmannii. Next base: position 65,593 of record ML778303.1, on the reverse strand, counting down.
TACAATAAAAAATGAGGGTAGGTAACCTCTGTGAGGCAGACTAGATCACACCAGGCTCCACAACCTTTGACCTAACCCTCAAAAGCTATCTTGTTTAGATCAACTATCTCTCCTTTACTAATTGACCAACATAACAATGAACTACTCAACAATTGAACAACTTCTACTAGGAATACTAGGTCTTATTTACACTATTCTATTGGCTTATAGCCATTACATTCATGTCCAAAACCCTAA
>ML778303.1:42861-65256 GCA_009831015.1 Picea engelmannii | reverse complement strand
CATGGCCTTTCATTCCAACCCCCCTTCATCATGACCTATGTCTCCCCAAAGTGGATCTGAATAAAGTTGGTAGCTTGGACCCCACAAGTTGGGTCACTCAAATGGAACATTATTTCTCCTTGCACGGAATTACTAATGACTTGGAAAAATATTGTATTGATGTCCTTTATTTGGATCCTGAATGTTGGCAATAGTGGTAATGGCATAAAAAATCACACAGAGGGTATGTTGCTTGGACAAAAAAATTTGTATATCTTTATAAACGCTTTGACACCAACACACATCATTTGGGTCATTTAACCAAGTCGAAACATTCTAGCACAATCGAAGACTATATCGTTTCCTTTAAGCAATTGGCTCTCAGAATGGATGCCATGTCAAACACCTTCTTCATGGAATGCTTTATTAGTAGCCATTTTCGAAGGAGCCCTTTATGGCCATTTCAAAGGATATCTTTGACAAATATGTCGATGTTCCCCATGTTGAAGAGTTATCCCAAGAATATGATCATAACCCACCCTCTGATCCACCAAAATTTGAACTGCTTAGCTCGCTTAATGCCCTTTGTTAGTACCATATTTGATCATGTCACGAATGAAGTTATAAGGCCAAAAATGAACAAGATAGCGATAGAAAGTGAGCTTCCATAGCTCCTGGACTAAAAGAGATATCATATTGTGAGGAACCCTAAAGGGATTAGCATAAAAATCATTAGGGGGATAAGGAAAAGTTTAAATCGCTTGGACGCTCATAGAAAGCTATAACAGGGCTAATCACACTCCCAAAGGACTTAAACTCTCTCAAGGAAAGGTTATATCATGGGACCAGAGCCTAGGAATCAACGCTAGAGAAGGTGTAGGGATTGATCATCAAATGGATGCAAGTGAGGCAGATCTACGGTGGACGATCAATGTTACACCTTAAAGATGCACGAAATATAACAAGCATAATGGGTGTGATGACAGTTTGAGGAGACACGCGTCGCAAATTGAATGGCATTCCCTGACAAGAGCACAAAAGGCTAAACCACCATCGTTGGGTTGCAACAATGGTATTTCGGTTTCACCCAACCACCTATCCACCCATTATCGAGCACACACTTTTCTACACACTCATCCCCATTTAGAGATGACTCAACAATCCATTAGGGACACTTGAAATGATCATAGACAACATGGCATGCCAGCAAGGCAAATGTCAGATCTAGTCTTATATTTCCACCTATATAGAAGGGTCCCACTAGAAACTTTTGCCGGCATATCGAGCACAAGTGATGCTTAGTCTGACCTAGTGCCACATGATCGCCAGCATGGACCAATATGAACCTACCATGTGTCCATGGGGTCATGATGATGTCAGCATGAGGTCATTCAAAATTTTGTGCCTCCCCCAAAGCGTTCAAGAGAATTGAGCCATAAGAAAGGCGACACATGTTCACAAGGGGCACGAGAAACAATATTTCAAACTGGTGTGGGATATAACGATGGCAGGTCAAATCAATTGATAGATAAGACGATATAAAACATGAGATTTGGCCTCACGACTGGGGTGTCCTCGCCAATCATTTTATTGTTACTTGCAGTTGATAGACGACAATGATCATTACCATCACACGCACAACCGAGCAAGCCACATATCTCATAATATTGTGCCAAGTGCATCAAATCACTTCATTCCATCAATTGTATCAACAAGCATGTGTTGAGCCCTTGTAAGAGAAATCCAAAGGAACAGAAGGAACCAATCTATGAGTAATTTAGCTTCTAGAGGTGAGTTACGCATATGCCACATGTCATAGAAGATGACCCACATGCTCAGTCTCCCCACTTAGGAGATAAATACTAGCCATCCTAGATACAGATGTATGGAGAGTGTGTTTTGCATTCGATGAAGAAGAGAATGTCCCTCTCTGATACTATTGATCCAAATTTGAGAGCAATGGCACATCTAGTAATCTACCCTAAGGTGAAGTTGTGCCATTTAATCAACATTATGTCGAAGCTTGAGGCAGAAGATTCAAAGAGTTGGTCAATGGTACTCTGCGTTGAGGAGTAGTGGTGGCTATGAGGAAACGGCTAAACATTATTCCAACCATCCAAGAACCTCAATTGTTCAAAGGTTGAGTGTGTCCAACGTAGCAGTCAAGGTCCAATTGAGTCATTTAGAAGAATCCAAACAGAATCTCAATTGGACAAAGATAACACACATCACAATAGCATTAGCAGGTTAACTTTGGTGGTTAAAAAAATGTTTTTACCAAGTAAAATCAGTTGGAAAACCAGAGGTGGTATCAAGAAACTTAAAAAGTTGTATACAGTTTCAAGAAGTAGTATTGGATTAAATGAATGGTTTTCTCACAAATGAATACATCTATAAAGAAAGATAAGGAGCTCATTCTTATGGTAGGAATTTTGGGGAATTTAAGAGGCTCTCACAACCAAAGTTGTTTGATCACAAGGCTCAAGCACAGATAGATAGTAAAAGAAGCAAGCATCAAGAGATTCATCCCTTGCATCATGTTTCAATCTGTAATTTGTCTTCTTTTTGTGTATATGTCATTGTAAATACGCCCCTCTCATCTGGCTTATTGTATCAAATCCTCGTTAACAAAAGTCCAAGCAACAAGTTATGCAACATATTAAGTGTAATTGTGTGGTGTATAGCCATGGCATAGAAGTTATTTCCTCTTTAAAAATGACCATTTCTTGTCATTTCTTCATATGTTTAAATTATATGTAGAGGGTACCTCCATGTATTTGAATATATAAAGATGTGTAACTATTTGAAGCATGTTTTATTGATTTGTTATATGTGTTAGAATTGTTGAATTCTTAATTGCTCAACACGTTATTTTGTTTCCATAAGTTATAATATTCATTATCTGCAGTGCCTTATATGCTTATCTTGTTTTTCTTCTAATTTACCACTTCACTCACCTTCAAATATAAAATGTATGAAACACTTGTGGACAAATGCCTCTTGGAGCCGAGAGTTTTTAATATCTACGCTGAGGCTATTTGGGGGTCGATAGTTTTGGAAGAGAGAGAAAAAAACTTACCAAATTGTGCACAATTTTACTTATTGCAAGCATCGCTTTAAGACTCACCCTAGGTCTTATCCCCTGGGGAGCCTCGACATTGTTCCATTGACATCCTGGAACATCTCAAGGGATAACATTCAAAATGGTGTCATTTCCAAGGAACAGAATTTGAAGACATTTTTCCTTGGGATACGACATTCTTAGCTTTGATCCTTGACGGTGAACAAGCCTCAGACATCTAGTTGTCATCATTTCACTTGGCGACTTCACAGAAGGAAAATTTCACATCCATCTAAAGATACACCAGAAGCAACCCTACTCTTGAGTAAGTTCCATTATACTCAGATCCAGAAAAGCTTGACTTGGAGGAACATTAGAGAACTTCAAATGTCTTCTTCTTCAGGTAACCCTAATTTAGAAACATTTTGTTTTGTTGTTCAAAGAAGTGTCGAATATGTATATTTAATTGATATTCATGTAGATGTTCATTATGCTTCAAAGTTCCCCTCGGAACCTTTGATAGATCTGCAATATTCACCCCTCCAATTCGATTAAGAAGTGTGTTCTTCCTCGCAACCCTTCTTGAAATATTTATATCTCCTCTGTCCTTCGAAGCTAATAGCATAATCTTGCAAAACCTTATGAATGGCTTAGGTCGAGGAAGAGTAGGGGGAAACCTAATTGAATTTGGCTCGCTCAAAAAGAGAGATAATGAGAATGTTGTTGATTTCAACAGAATATTTAACAAGTTATATAACAATAACCCTAGAGATATAAAGCCTTCACAGCCAGCAGCCAAAGTCACATACGTTAGTGCATTCGATGTTGAATTTTCCATGGTATTAAGGGAGAGAAGATCTCCCACTTTGCTTATAATGCAAGATGATGCAATAGACATTGAAGGTAACATGATTTCATCGGGTAAAATAAAGCTAAAATAGGATCAGGTAGAAAATAAAAAGACTAAAGAAGATCATGGTACCTCTGATCCAAATAAATATCCCCAAGAAGCAAGGATGGATGAAATGTCCAAACTAATTAGAAACGTGACAAATAAGATGTCAAGGTTTGAGATGGAAAATAGCAATGCAAATAAAGTTCCTCAAGAAGGGGGCATGAGAAATCATAATCATTTCATAATACCTTTTAATCCTCAAATCATGAGGAGGGAAAACAAAAATGAGGAACAACCCATTCAATCCCCTATAAAAACCAACAATGAAAATAACATGGTTGAGGAAGTTATGGATGACTAATATGTTGAATAGACAGAAGACGTACACTTGCTTCAAGATGAGAATAATGCCATGCATCTGACTCAAACTGAATATGAAGATTCTCTAAATCCTAAGAAATAAATCCTAAAGAGTCAATCAAACCAAGAAGTTTTGTCTTCTGCCCAATACAAAATGTTTGTTAATGCATTATAGGATGAAATGCACAAGAAATATGATTTTAGGCCTAGGTAGAAAGCAGTTGTCCAAGACAGTTAGCCTCAACCTAAGAAGACCTTCCCAAGTTAGCTTAAGGATAAAGTCAAAGAACTTGTTGACATTCCCAAGGATAATGAGGTTTTGGAACCTTCAAAAAGAGACAAAGAAATTAAAGAATTTGAGGAATCAATGCCACCATTTAACATTGAAAAAGAATTGTTCAAAATCAAAATCCATGTACCATTGGTGGAATTGGCTAAGAATCCTTCGTATCATAAACAAATTGAGAAAGCCATACAGGGAAAAGGATCAGCAAGCCATCTTGATACCTTAAATGTACAAAATGAATCTCCCAACATAGTTTTTGGCCCTCATATAGATGACAAAGAAGAGTTTGTTGCACCATTCTATGTGACATTGAGCATTCATGACAAAATGTTACACAATTGTATGCTTGATTTTGGGGCATCACATAACCTCATGCGCAAAGTAGTGATGGAAAAGTTGGGATTAGAGATAACCAAGCCATACCATGACCTCTATTCTTTTGATGCCAGAACGTTGAAGTGTGATGAGTTGATAGAGGACATGGTAGTCACCTTAGCATAGTTTCCTGTCAAGAGCATCATGATGGATGTGGTGGTGTTGATGTGCTTGCTAATTATGGCATGCAGCTATCAAGAACATGAGCACGTAAGATGGGAGGTACTATGCATATGGACATGACCTATACCATTGTACCAGTATTTGGAGGTGAAAATAGAAGGTTGTATAGAGAGACAAAATTTGGCTATGTGGTTAATGACCAGAACAACCTTGTAAATCATCCCATCTATGTTTTTTATGAAGATCCTGGCTACTACATACTTTCAGTATATGAAGAATACATGGAAGCCCTAACACCTACAAACCCTCTAATAAGTTATGCTAAAGAGGTAGATGGCATATGGAAGATGTTTTTTGATAGAGCATATTCAAAAGAAGGAGTGGGAGATGGTGTAGTGCTCATTTCTCCTAGCGAAAGATAATTCCATTTGTCCTACAAACTAGAGTTCAAGGCCATCAATATTGTAATTGAATATGAAGCCTTGATCCTAGGCTTGGAAGAAGCAAGGAAAATGAAAATTACCAAGTTGTTGGCATTTCAATATTCTAAATTGTTGGTGCAGCAAATTAAAGGTTTCTACCAGACAAGGTATCCCAGTATGAGGGCATATAGGAATCAGGTATGGGACTTGATTGATAATTTTTTCAGTATTTATGTTGTCTTAAGAGAATTTAACCACCGGGTTGATTCTTCAGCAATAGCAACCATTGCTTTTAAAACACCAGCGATTCCCCAAGTGAAATAGGAAATTGAGATGAGATATAGACCTTCCATCCATGATAACATCAAATATTGGCAATTTTTTGAAGATGATCAAAAAATCTAGAAGTTCATGGAGGTGATAGATGAGTTTGATAATGCCCACATTGACTCGGATGATGAAGAAGCGTCTAAACAAATGACTAAATGGGAAATTAAAATTACTCCTAAATTCAGGGAGTACATGATTGAACATAATGTCCTTTAGCTCAAGAATAATATTATTCCCAAAGGGCCGGTACCCTTGAAGCAGTTTTTTGATAGGAATGATGTACCTATGAATCCAACAATCCTTCCTAAAGATGACAACATTGAAGAAGAACCTAAATACATAAATTTGTCCAAAGACATCCATGTTGTGCATAAAAAAAAGTACTTGCAGTTGTTCAAAGAATGCACGGATATTTTTTCCTGGAAATATGAATACTTAAAGACTTATGATACCAACATCATACAACATATAATACCTCTCAATATTGGCACTATGGCTTTCAGGTAGAAACTAAGAAAAGCCAATCCTCTTTCACTTCCTACCATTGAGAAAGAGGTGAGGAAGTTGCTAGATGCTCAAATCATAATTCCCCTCAGGTATTCTGAATGGGTAGCAAATTTGGTTTTAGTCAGGAAAACGAGTGGAGAAATAAGGACTTATGTGGATATCAAGAATCTAAATAAATGCTTACTAAAGGATAACTACCATTTTCCTAAGATGTATCACATAACATAGAAAGTAGTGGGAGAAAATAGAATATCCATGATGGATGGTTTCTCAAGGTATAACCAAGTGGCAATGCATCTTGAAGATAGGGAAAAGACAACTTTCACAACTCTGTGGGGGACTTTCACGTAGGATAAAATTCATTTTGGTTTGATAAATGCAGGAGCCACATATTCATTGTTATATATCTTGATTACATGATTGTATTCTCAAATACGGATGAGGATCACATCAATCATTTAAGGAAAACCTTTGTGAAGTGCAGGAAATTTGGCTTGTCTTTAAACCCTAAGAAGTATGATTTTGCTATGACAGAAGGAAAACTCATGGTACATATAGTGTCCAAAGAAGGAGTGAAGATAGATCCAGAAAGGGTAGAGGCCATCAAACAAATTTCCCTACCTAGGAATAAGAAAGAAATGCAATCCTTCCTCGGCAAAATCAATTTTCTGAGAAGGTTTGTCCCAAATTTTGTCGAGATGGTAAAACATATCACTGACATGTTAAAGAAAGACCAAGAAGTTAAATGGACTATTGAAGCTAAAAACTTAGTTCAATAGATCAAAGAGGCATTGGGGGATGTTGATTTTTGTATCTTCGGGCAGGTATTCTCACGTGCCCTAGGTATTGGGCATGTGAGAATCATCGTGGGAACCACATTATACTCTTTGTTTGGAGAAAACCACGTTATACTCTTTGGGGATTCATGGGTTTGGTGGTGGGATTTGTGGGCTTGTGATGGGGTGTCACACCCACAAAGAGGAATAAAATATTCTAATTAATTGTTGAGTTTAGGAAAGGCTCCTAAACTCACTCATTGGACTTGTATATAAAGGAGAAAAGTCATTGTGATATTTTCTCATTGTGTAAGGATGGACTTAGCATAAGTAAGTGAGCACTTATGCTAGGCGTCTTGGTGATTTCAGCAAAGGTAAATTTTGTAATGGTGGAAAATATGGTCTAGGAGAGAGGAAGCCACAGAACGAATCGTACGAAGGTGTCCATACGAGTTTTCTTTACTTGTACACAAGTTGCAGGAAGGTGAATCATGTATGTACGTGGATTGCAGTGGGAATAGTTGTGTATGTACGCATGTTGTAGGAAGGTGAATCGTGTGTACACGGGTTGCAGTGAGGCACAGTGGTGTATGTACGCAAGTTGCAGGAAGGTGAATCATGTACAGTCGTACAAGGTTTTCTAGGCAGCAGCAGGTCTGTACAGGATGATGTCAACAGTAGTGTAGGTGATCTCAGCAGGTCATACAGGTGGTCTGCAGCATATTTGTGGGCAGAGGAAGTTTCCACATATTTGTTGAGGTTTGGTTTTTTGATTTGTATGGTTATTGGAGGATAAGGTTGTCCTCATTTTTTGGTGAAATTGTATTGGTTGGGAGGTGTTGGATGCTTGGGTTGACCCAGGTTCTGATCTCAATAGGTTTCTAACAAAACCCTCAAACTATTGGCCCTCCTAATAAACCAACAGGAAATGTTGCGCACAGAGTGCACAACGCAATCTCACCCGAGATAGCTTTATGGGGGACTGCAATACTCAAGTGTTTGTAGTCAAGGAAGGGTTTGGGATTGTATTATGATCATTTTCCTCATGCATCAACATTATTATTCATTCATCTAAAACTAGTATTCACTCATTCATCTAACTCTACATGCATGATGTGATTAGTTAAGTAACCATTCATTCTGTAACGGATACATAACATAACATCAAAACAACTATTCAAACACATTAACACACTAGATTTATCGTGGTTCACCCCCTGGGGATACATCCACAAAGATCTGTATCTTCTGCTCGTTTATTCATCTTTCTGCAAAATCTACATTGCACGCATTACATTCTTCGGGATTACAATAAAAAATGAGGGTAGGTAACCTCTGTGAGGCAGACTAGATCACACCAGGCTCCACAACCTTTGACCTAACCCTCAAAAGCTATCTTGTTTAGATCAACTATCTCTCCTTTACTAATTGACCAACATAACAATGAACTACTCAACAATTGAACAACTTCTACTAGGAATACTAGGTCTTATTTACACTATTCTATTGGCTTATAGCCATTACATTCATGTCCAAAACCCTAACTCTAACATGGCTAGGTTTGTTTGCATGTGCACCACGCTACATTTCCTCTTTCTGCATGTTGTTTTTCCTTTTTTTTCTGCAAGTTGTTTTTTCGTCCTCCTCTTGCGTGTGCTCCAAAAATAGACCTTTCTTTCAAAAAAATAGGCATGCACCCAAAATGGACTTTTCTCTTCCAAAATATGCATGTGCCTAAAGTAGACTTTCTTCTCCCAAAATAGGCCTGCACCAACAGGCCCCCAACACTTGTTGGATTACTGAGAGGGGGGGTGAATTGGTAATACAACAATAATCCTTTTTAACCACAAAATGCAAGTGTTATATCAATGTAGCATTATCATCCAATAGTTGCAGAGTAAATAAACAATGAACAAATGAGCAATCATACAGATACACAGTACACAAGTGTTTTTGTTAAAGTTTAAGCTATTATTAGGTTTCTTTTCAATTTAATAAATAACCATAGCATAGATAGGATCACTGAGAGAAACACAATCACAAGAGACACATCATTTATCCTAGGAAACCCTCATGGGGGAGAAAACCCAGCAAAAACTTCCTTAATATAGATAGCCAATACAATGCCAAGAGAATAAACCAAACAATACAGAAAGTCTTCTCCCAAGTAATGTGCATCTCTCCCTCTTCCTTCTTCTCCAACTGCATCTCCAAACTTGCGCTCTGGATGATCGAATGAGTGAGTGAACAAATGAGGCACTGGCCTCCTTTATTTATACAATCTAGCAGGTGCTGAAAAGAAGTGTATTTTCACTGGCAGGGTCAACTTCTCTTTCTGGGTGGTTAGAACCACTTCAATTTATTCTGGGGGCTGACTTTTTATTTTGCATATTACAATTAGGGTTTGACCAATCCGCAAAAGGGGATTTGGTCATTTACAATGTGCGACATGATCAATCCACAAAGGGGGATTGATCTGATGAATAATACATCAATAATAAATAGAATACTCTTTGCAGTTACAATATTTCAACACTCCCCCTTAACAAGAAGGGTATTCTACAACAGCATCAGGCGAGAGAGAGGGAAACATCATCAACAACATCTTGGAACACTGACTGGCGTATCTATAAATCATCGGAATTTTTTCTCATCATTAATAGCTGCATCAACACGGCACAAAAGTTGGAGCATCATCAACATCAGCACTAAGCTGAGAGTCTTCAACACGAGGCTAGCATCAAAACATGAAGCAGGCTACACAATATCATCAGCACGAAGTTGGCATCACAGGACGAGACTGGCAACACATCATCATCAGTACGAAGTTGGCATCACAACACGAGGCTTGCAACACATCATCATCAGCATGAAGTTGGCATCACAACACGAGGTTGGCAACACATCATGACAGCACGAGGCTAGCACATCATCACAGCACAAGGATGGCACATCATCATAGCACCAGGCTGGCACATCATCACAGCACCAGGCTGGCACATCATCAGCACCAGGCTGGCATCACAGCACTAGGTTGGCACATCATCAGCACAAGGTTGGCATCACAGCACTAGGCTGGCACATCATCATCATGGGGCTAGCATCACAAAACTACTCCCACTTTCGAGGGAGGTCCTTACGGACTACACCAATCTTATATAGAAAGTGCTCAAACTTTACACAAGATAGAGGCTTGGTCAACACATCAACAACTTGTTCATTTGTGCTAACATACTGGAGCTTTATGGCTCCTCTCTGCACCATATCACGGATGTAATGATATCGGATCCCTATGTGTTTTGACTTGTCATGGAACACAGGGTTCTCTGTCATCTTTATGCAACTCTGGTTATCACATAGCATCAAGGTTGCTTCAATCTCTAGATCGAATAGACCTGTCAACAACTTTTGAGGCCATATGGATTCACAACTGGAAAAACATGCAACAATGTATTATGCTTCTGTCGTGCTGAGAGAAATGCTTGATTGCTTCCTACTATGCCATGAAATCATGCCTGCCCCAGACTAAAACAACATCCTGAAGTGTTCTTCCTGTCAGAGACACTTCTAGCCCAATCTGAATCAGTATAACCACTCACTCTGAAGTCATGGTCTCCATCATAACTGAGACCACAATCTAATGTACCCTTAAGGTACCTCATCACATGTTTTGCAGCAATCAGGTGAAGACGTCTGGGCTATGCCAGAAACTGACTCAAGGTGTTCACAACAAAACATATATATGGCCTGGTGTTCGATAGATACATCAATGATCCAATGATATGTCTGTACAACAAAGCATCAATCAATTCTGACAAAGCATCAACCAAGAGTTTCAACTTTGTCTCTATGGGTGTATTCATGGACTTGCACTCCAACATATCAAATCTCTTCAGGATTTCAACTGCATACTTCCCTTGGTTAAGGAAGATCCTCTCTGGGCTTTGCCAGACCTCAAGACCTAAGAAATAGTGCATTAGGCCAAGATCTTTCATCTCAAATTCTGCAACGAGCTTCTTCTTACATTCAATGATGAGCTTTTCTTCTCTAGTTAAGAATAAGTCATCCACATACAACAACGATATAATCAGCTCATCATTCATAACATTGAAGTAAAGGTTAAAATTTGCTTTACTCTTGGTAAAGCCCAAGCTTGTCAGAAAAACTGCCAATCCTTCCATACCAAGCTCTAGGAGCTTACTTCAATCTGTACAGAGCCTTCTTCAACTTACACACATGAGTCTTCCTGTGTTCAACCTCAAATCCTTGACGTTGTTCTATATACACTTCTTCTTCAATGACACCATTCAAGAAGGTTGTTTTCACGTCCATCTGGTATAACTTCCACTTTATCTTAGCTGCAAGGGCTATGATGGTTTTGATCGAAGTGTATCTGGCTACAAGAGCAAATTTATCTTCATAGGCAATGCCTTCCATTTGAGAAAATCCACGAGCAACGAACCTTGCTTTATATTTCTCAATGCTTCTATCAACAGCATGTTTTATTTTGAAAATCCATTTGGAAGATACCACATCCTTGCTCTTTGGTCTGGTAACTATTTCCCATACATCATTCTTTATGATGGATCGATATTCTTCTGTCATGGCATCTGCCCATTCTTTCTTTTGAATGGTTTCTTCAAAGCAGGTAGGCTCCTTCTCTTGTGAGACCATTAAGGGCCATCATTATGAGTTCGTCTCCGTCTATAGTATCTCCAATTGCTTCTAGTTGTTCTTTGAATTGTGATATTCTGGAGAAATATTCTCGGATCGTTTCTCCTTTTTGCATCCTTGTATTCTTGAGTTGAGTTCTTAGATTCATCTTCCTATTTATGTTATTTCCTTCATATAATCTTGTTAGGGCATCAAACATTTATTTTGGAGTCTTCTTTGAAGACACTTGAGGAATCAAGTGGTCTTTGATAGAATCTGCAATGATTATTTTGGCCCTAATTGTGTCACTTTGGTGTTTTGTTTTATCTGCAGCATCGGCAGGTTCTGGTACATCTTCTTTAATGATTCTAGAAAAAACGTTATTGCGAAAATGGTGAGATGACCTGAAAATAACATACCTTAGAAAGCATCATCAAAAGCATTTATCCTCCCTTGAATTTTGGCCTTCTTTACTTCACCTTCCCTCTCAAATTCGGCTTAGATATCATTTGGTTACTGCAGTCACTTGTAGATATTCAATATGTTCAAGTGTGTTTAAAAATGAGAGACAATTGCCTCTTATTTATACTTTCATGTAGCTTCCTCAAGAGGTTACCTTCTAACCATCTTAACCCACTTTCTTTATTTTAGGGCTAACCCACTTCTAACCACTTGTCCATTTAGTAATTTATCCATTAACTTTATTATTTAAATAATTTCTTTTGTATCCACTTTGACTTATAGTAGACTCGTCACTTCACTTTATTATTTAATATACCTTCTAACCATCTTAACCCACTTTCTTTATTTTAGGGCTAACCCACTTCTAACCGCTTGTCCACTTAGTAATTTCTCCATTAACTTTATTATTTAAATAATTTCTTTGTATCCACTTTGACTTATAGTACACTCATCACTTCATTTTATTATTTAAATAATTTCTTCTTTGCAACCACTTTGTCTACTTTGACCTTTTGGGGCTTCTAGATGACTCATGAGGGTTCTCAAACTTCACATGGTCATAACTCTCTAACCGTGAGGAGTTATGTGATGTTCCACATACCACTGGAAATGGCATGACATGTACTATCCATCTACAATAGTCTTGCCTGCAAATATATCAAAACTCATACCATTATCCATCAAACAAACTTGGGTCCATTACCCAAACCTTTATGCTATCGAAATTTTCTACTAGACTTTCTTCAAGGGTTGACATCAATGACAACCAACCCAATTAATCAACAATCTCCCCCTTTGGCATTGATGGCAACACTCTGATGCAATATTGAAGTCATATCACTCATGCTCCCCATGTGACCATCACTCCCCCTTTTTCATCAATGGAAAATGTATTTTTCCATCCTGGGCTACTCCACCTAACTGAATTGTCCTTGGGGATAGTCCCCCAGACTGAACTCTTCGTCGGTCATCAATGCAACTTGCCCAATGTGCATCTGTGTAGGCAATAAGTGATATATCATTTCATTTTGGATACCATAATCCAAACTCTTTTGTTCCTTTGAGATATCTGAAAATCCTCTTCACTACTAATACATGTGATTCCTTTGGTGTTGCTTGAAATCATGCTACCTGTCCAACTTCCTACATTACATCTGGTCTGGATGTTGTCACATATAGTAAGCTATCAATCATTCACTTGTATTGTCTCTGGTCTGTAGACTTTGAATCATCATCTTTGCTCAACTTGCAACTGGTTTGCATAGGAGTAGTAACTGGTTTGCAATCTTTCATTCCGAACCTCTTTAGCATTTCTCGGATATACATAGTTTGAGAAATAAAAAGTCATTGGTTGTTTTGACGTATCTAAAGACCCAGAAGGAAGGATAGTTCTCCAAGTAATGACATTTCAAATTCATTATGCATATCCTTTGCAAATTTATGGCTTAACCTGTCATCAGTACTTCCAAAAATAATATCATCAATATAAACTTCAATTAATAAAACATCATCTTGAGTTACCTTGATGTAGAGGTTGTTGTCTGCACTTCCTTTTCTGAACCCTGCCTGTTGTAGATATTTATCCAATCTAGAGTATCATGCTCTAGGAACCAGTTGTTCAATGTAGACTTCTTCTTCAAGTTCCTCGTTCAGAAAAGTTGATTTCACATCCATGTATGTCCATATTATTCAAGACTCTGCTACACAACTGTCCATAATTTTGACTCATATGTTACTGTACTATCATGAAGTACTACTACAACAGATTAATCTATCATATTGTACTTCTGTTAATTGAATGCATTGAATCTGTTTACTCAAATTCTGCAAGCTGCTCGAAGGATGGTTCTCTGGTTTGTCTTAGCTACCGCATAGACTCCCCCCGTCTATTATTCATATTATCTGGGAGTCTCTAAGCCGGATGGCTCAGAAAAATTCATGCTCTGAAGTGTATTCATCATCATCTTCATTAATAGATTCATCATCTCTATGAGCTCTGACGTTTTTCCTTCTGTCTGTGGATTCATCTTTCACTACAATGCCTGAAAGTACAATCTCTTGAACATGTTCCTTATTTACTTGTTCTTCTTTTCTTTCAGTTATTTTCCAAACCTTTATGTATTTGACATATTTTTTTTTTCTCTGTAGAATTTTCTTCATCTCATTTTATTGTCAATTTTGTGATCTTTGGGACATGGTCTTTGTTCACCTATTCTTCGTGTTTTCTTATCCCTATTTTCTTATATCTGATATCAGTGTTCTCTTTCATGGAAGTATCGATCATGCTTCTACAATCACTAGCTATGTGTCCATAGTTATGACATTTGTAACATTCAATGTTACGTGGGGCCACATAGGCATTTCTTACTTGAACATTTCTTTTAAAATCTCTGCAATCTGCAACCTTATGTCCAAAATTAGTACAATAAAAACAATGACCATAAAAGAAATTTACATACCTGGGAGTGAATAATCTTCTTTGTAGTGTAGTCTTTCTGAATTTCTGCCTTGACTGATCGTGATCATGATTGAAGCTTCTTTGTGGCTTGAACATGGATGGTCTTCTTGAAGGTGTATCTTCAATAGTTTTCTTAGATTTTGGTTGACCATGATTCCTTCCTTTGAGTACTTTTGCATAACTCTTTCTATTTTCTTCATTCTTCTTTTCTAGCAACCTAGATTGTTTCTCTTTATTCTCTTTAACTGATGTGGATGTTTCTATCTCTTCAACGTTTTTGTTGAACTTGACGATTTTATTTCTCAATGTGACAACTTCTTCTTCAAGCTTCTCAACCTCTTCTTCTTTCTTCATTATCTGAGACTTCATGACTTCTTCTGTTCTTTTTGCTTCTTCAAGTTGGATTTTTAATGTGATTATTTATTCTTCAAGTCCTTTCTCTTCTTGACCAAACTCTATCTCAAGCTGGTTTAGATCGTTATTTCTTTCCTTAAGGTGATATGTCAATATATTCTCTCTCATTTCTGCTTCTTCCTTCTGTGTTTCTATGTTGGCTTCCAAATATTGCTTTTGATATTCAAAATTTCTTCGATCTTCCTGGCTTCTTCTAGTTGAGTTCTTAATTTCTCGATGACCTGTTGGGCTTCTTAAAAAATGTGAACACTTTCATTTTGTTTCATCAACTCTTTCTTGAGTGACTTGTTTTCTTATCTTTCTTTTCTTAGTTCATCTAAAGCACTAATCAATTCTACTTCATAATTGTCTTCATTTTCAATTAGTTTTTTTGTCTCATTTCCTTCATGGCATTCTATTTCAAGATGTCTGTGTTTTTCACAATTAAAGAAAAACAACATACCTCTGTTGATTATGTGCTCTTCATCTTTTGAATCTGTTTGATATGGTCAACATATTTCTTCTTGATCTATGCCTGCATCTTCTTTGGCATTTTTTGAATCTGCGATGGGTGAAGAATATATGTCATGTAACTTATCTCAAAGTTATTTGGCTGATGAACATTTACCAACCTTTTCTCTTATCGGATTAGGTAATCCTTCCCAGATGAAATCCATTGCTATTTTGTTATTCTTCTTCAATTCCTTATCGGTTGCAGTCTTTTCCCTTTTTGAACTATCATATCCTGTAACGACTGAAAGCCAAATATAATACCCTTGTGCATGTAAAAATACTTTCGTCCTTCCACTCCATAACTCATACTTTAAACCATTCTGGCCATTCAACAATGGTACTCCATTCTCAGAATAATCCATGATCTCCTTCCAGTGGTTAAATTGTTTCATGAAGGAACTCGCTCTGACACCAATTGTTGGATTACTAAGAGAGGGGGTGAATCGGTAATAGAGCAATAATCTATTTTAACTACAAAATGCAAGTGTTATATCAATCTAGCATTATCATCCAATAGTTGCAAAGTAAATAAACAATGAACAAATAAGCAATCATACACATACACAGTACACCAGTGTTTTTACGTGGAAACCCAAAGCGGGAGAAAACCACGGAATGTTTTTCTTATATGTTTTTAAGAATTACATTCATTGGAAGCACCAACTTCCTTTGTTTTCCAGCTGCAACTGGAAGGAGGCTCCAACCCTCTAGTTTCTCAGACTACAACCTAAAGGAAGCTCCAACTCACTAATTCTCTGGCTACAACCCCCTACTTTCTCAGGCAACAACATGAGGGAAGCTCCAACTCCTCAATTCTCTGGCTACAACCAGAAGGAGGCTACAACCCCCTATGTTCTCCGGCTACAACCAGAAGGTGGCTACAACCACCTGTCATTGTCGCATCCAACCGCCCTGATGTAGAAGTAGAATGATGGAACCACTGTCACACTATCACTGTGAGATATAATGTTGTAAACATGTATCAATCAACATGTAACAACCTGAACTTGTGCCAACATGTACCATACATCAACATGTACCTCAACCTGTACCATAAAAAAATGCATCAACCATGCACCAAACCTGTACTAATCAACATGTAACAACCTGTACCAATCAACCTGTAATCAATCTATAACAACCTGTACCAATAACATGTGTCGACATGTACTATACATCAACTTGTACATCAACCTGTACCATAAACAAATGCATCAACCATGCACCAAACCTATACAAATAACATGTGCAACCAACATGTACCATAAACAAGTGCATTAACCATGCACCAATTTGTACCTCAACCTATACCATCAACGAGTGCATCAACCATGCACCAAATATGTACCAATTATGAATCAAATACACATAAACTATGATTCATTAATATGTACCAACATCATCAACTATACACCTCATGTATGTGTCAACTCATCAACTACTTGTGTCAACCATGTACCCAACATGTACCTCAAACAAAAGTCTTCATCAACTACTTGTGTCAACCATGTACCCAACATGTACCTCGAACAAAAGTCCTCATCAATTTCATCAACCAAATTTGATTTGTAACTCTGTAATAGACCTGGTGTATATGATCACATACCTGCAAACCTTCCTTAACTTTAACAACAATAGACAAGCATTTTCATCAAACTTTACTTTAGTCTCACATGACTAATTTTGGATTAGTCAACAACCCTAACTTGAAATAATCATAACTATATACCTGTAATGAATAAAGATATGCAAATAGTACACAATGTTCTTCGATGTCTTTTATGCAATTCCTCCAGGTTTCACTATTTGGAACCTCTGAGAAAAAAAATTTATAGCAAAAATGGCATACCTTGTTGAATTTTGGTTTATTCTAGAGAGCGAACTTGTAGAGCATGCCCCGCACAGAATATTTGTTGTATGGATCTGAAAATGGTACATTGAATACTACAGACTGTACTTTAACCAATGCATTTGATCTTACTGAATTTGGATCTGTTCTTAAAAAGTTATGACGTTTTTACCCGAGACACTTGTTTTAGACTAGTTTCAAGACTAACCACAAACCCTATTTTCCACATAGTGTAACTCCAAAAATACAACGACCCACAAGCTTAAATTTGTATCACAACTACTTGGATATGTTTCCTCAACGGCCTCCCAATTTCACGGTCTGAATCATTCTAGAAAAAAAACATTATTGTGAAAATGGTGAAATGACCTAAAAATAACATACCTTAGAAAACATCATCAAAAGAATTTATCCTACCTTGAATTTTGACCTTCTTTATTTTACCTTCCCTCTGAAATTCGGCTTAGATATATTTTGGTTACCTCAGTGACTTATAAATATTCAATATGCTCAAGTGTGTTTAAAAATGATAAACCCTTGCCTCTTATTTATACTTTCATGTTGCTTCCTCAAGGGGTTGTCTTCTAACCATCTTAACCCACTTTCTTTATTCTAGGGCTAACCCACTTCTAATCACTTGTCCACTTAGTAATTTCTCCATTAACTTTATTATTTAAATAATTTATTTTGTATCCACTTTGACTTATAGTACACTCATCACTTCACTTTATTATTTAAATTACCTTCTAACCATCTTAACCCACTTTCATTATTGTAGGGCTAACCCACTTCTAACCATTTGTCCACTTAGTAATTTCTCCATTAACTTTATTATTTAAATAATTTCTTTTGTATCCACTTTGACTTATAGTACACTCATCACTTCACTTTATTATTTAAATAATTTCTTCTTTGCAACCACTTTGACTACTTTGACCTTTTGGGGTTTCTAGATGACTCATGAGGGTTCTCCAACTTCACATGGCTATAACTCTCTAACCGTGAGGAGTTATATGGCGTTCCACATACCACTAGAAATGGCATGACATGTATTGTCCATCTAGAATAGTCTTGCCTGCAAATATATCAAAACTCATACCATTATTCATCAAACAAATTTGGGTCCATTACCCAAACCTTTATGCTACCGGACTTTCTTCAAGGGTTGAGATCAATGAAAACTAATCCAATTAATCAACAACACTGGAATTTGCTACCAGACTGTCATCATGAGCCATTGCGCCTTAGTTTGCACATTGGATGGCTAGCTGCAACTCCTGGAACACCTTTTCCAACTGAATGACTTTTTGTTAAACTTGGTTGCTCTACTCTGCCATCTTTTCCAGACTTTGCTCTGTAATGTTCTCTGCTAGTACAGTTCTACATTAAACATTTGTTTGCTCTATTTGCCCTTCTCTACCTGCAATTTTTCTATTATCCCCTTTGCTTCCTGTTGTAGTGGCTCCAACTGAGCATGTCTTAAGTGTTTGTTCGTCTGTGTAGACTTCAACTCTGCCTGCAGGTTCTTCATATCATTCACGCTCCTCATCCTCTCTAGGATGGCTATTTCCTTTTGTTGTTGCTTTAATTCTTGAATGTTTGCAGTGATCTTTTCTTACCTCTAGTCCAGTTGTTGGATTTTCTCGTCTTCTTCCATGTTGGTACACATTTGTGCAGTCTTCTCATATAGCTCTTCCACTTCCTTAGCTTCCTACGCAATATTGTCGATGTGCGCAGTAGTCTCTTGTTCCCTTTGATCTCTGACTTCTAGAGGTGTAGTAGGAGTAAGTTTCTTCGTGAGCTCTGTAATCTCCCTTTTGTACTACTCCATGCGCTGCGCAATCTTCTGAAACTTCCCTTCGTGTGTGTCTTATGGTTCTTGTGCGTAGCCTGGGATGTTGTTATAGACTTATGTTAGTCCCTTCTATTGCTTGTCTGCGCGTTTCTTCTCCTCCTCCTTCTCGAGAGTCAACTGGTCTCAGGTAATTTGTAGTACCTTTGCAACCTCCCTGCCAACTTCCAATTTGGTGGCATTTGCACGAGCTCTGGATTGGACCTCTTGAATCACACTTTTTTGTAGCCCGTATAGCGCCTTTGTAGGTATATGCGCCATAGCCAACTCAAGTTGGTCTATGTACCCAACTGGCTTTTGTGTTGTTTCCTCATCAACTCGCAGCATCTGTTGTGTGACCATGAAGGTGTCATTGTCCTTCACCACTATCTCCATTGTTTCCTCTTGTTCCTTCTACGCAGGTGGTTGTTGTGCCTTCTATGGTTGTTGCGTTGTAACTTGTTGCACCGTAAGAATCTGCAGCCTTTATAGAGTACCATGGACTTCCACCAACTTAGCCATGATCTCCTCCCTCTACGCCTCGACTGTGCGGACCACATATTCTCCCCTATCCTGGATTTTGTCTTCCACTAGCTCGGCATCGTCCTCTGTAATGGTGATGATTGGAGGCTTCTTATGGTATTTCATCTTTGTGCGCATTTCCTCCTCATGCATTGTAGTTCTCTCTGTCTGTGAGGATTGTGTCCTAGTCTTCTTCTTCTGTGCATCCTCCTCTTCGGGCAGAAAGGTTTCTCCATTCCTGGCATCTCCCTTTACCTCTGCCCCGAATACTGTTTATTTTCTCCTTGGCTTTTTCATTGTTGCGCTAATTCTTGACGCTTGAGCGCACTCTACAACCTTTCTGGTGTTGTCAATTGGGCTACTTGTCTTTGTTGATGTGCATGTCCCTGTGTATTCCTTGGATTTGATTTCTTTCTTTGTGGCTAGTACATTCCACTGCGCGTGCCAGTCTTTGATGATCCAGTCGAACTCTTCTCTGGATACACATTACTGCATTTCTTTCCATTTTTCTTCAAGTCCCTTGTGGCCTAGATCCACATGTGATGTTTGGATGCCTTAAACCTGGAAATCCGTTCGTACTCTTGGACCACCTCAACAGGAATCCTCCATATGTTTGTCATTCTCTGTTATATGTCTTCTAATACCATGGAAAATACTGTGATATTGTCTTGTCGATTCTTAGTATCCTTGGCTTTCCAAAGGGTTTCGTAGCGCATTGTGTAGCACTTCCCCTTCCTATCTAGAAAATCTGAAAACTTGGGTTCCTTCCAAGCTACCAAAGTGATGAGGATGAGGAGCCGAGAATAGTGGAACTCAGTGCCATTGTCCTGCACATCCCTGCAGTCGATCAAAAATTGGTTTAACAGGTACGACGCCCAGCAAAACATTACCCTTTTTGCGCACTCCACGGCGACTTCTATGACTCTTGTTGGAGCCTCTTCTTTCTTGCATTTGCTCAACAATTTGCAATCCATTAGCTTGTTGGAAAACCACGTTGTGGCATCGTTGATTTATTTGAGGACTATTCCCATGTTCTTTCTGTTTGTTCCAAACTACGTGTTGACGATTAAAATTGTCAACGAAGTTTTGCCCACAAAGTATTGCTAAAGCCTATTATTATAAAAAACTAAATAATACTAGTAGGTGGGACCCCCTTGAACTATTGAAGATCAGATGTGTTCATTCTTTATGTTGTGATGATGTGTGACACAGCGTACATGGTTGAAGAGATCTTGTTGTTATTGGTATGAGTTGAGCTTTTGAAGTGTTGATTCTTTATGTTACTACAGCCTATGCTATTCATTAATGTCATTTGTTCTTGTCGCACCTACACAACAAACATGTTAGTGAAATTACATGAAAGGCAATTTTGAGAAAGGCAAAAATACTATAAAGTGCAAAGAAAAGGAATCCAATTTTGTGTTTTTACTATACTACATTCAAACAATGGGAAGGAAATGAGAAACAATTGGAAAGGGGAAGAATTTAAAGCTATCCTAAACTATACTACATGCATGAGAAGACTTAACAATTATTATTAAAGCCTAGCTACCAAGTAAATGGTTATGCCATTGTGATTAGGTTATGGTTAAAACGCATATGGTATGAAATGTTGGTGGCACATTTGGCAAGGTGGTAGTGATATTGGTTATATGAATGGTTGAATTATATGGGACTTGAATTATGTTATGGCATAAGGTGCGCTATTGGTTTTTAATGTTGTGAGGTTTTCGATACATGGCTTGATTAATGAATGTGTTGGCATGTACTGATGAGTTAATGCATTGGGGTGTATGCGACGTGCATTTACTGCACGTCACCTTTACTCCTCCTGTTAGCCGCCACCCTAGTCGGGCTATTGTTCGATCTTGTTGTTGTGGTTATGCTCCAGATTTTTAGCAGAGAGGAACTGCTCGGCCAGCTCTCATTTTAAGGAATTCGATTACAAGTATGTCTTTTTTTGGCCATTCGTGATTCTTCTCTGGTTATGAAATGATTATTGGCTCAGGTGTATGGGTTTGTGTTTTCCTAAGTGTTGCAACTGTGTGAAATTTTGTTCTTGAATAAATTGTGGATGGTTCTTCCTGTAAAAATATTGATTCGTGGGACTTGTGGGTCATCCTGGGTGGTCGCTCTCTGTTATCCTCGTTGGTTTCGTTGGAGGGTTTTAGCTTGTCTTGAGTGGATGGTTATCTGCACTCATTTGTCACTAAACCCAGTCTTTGGCTCTTATGGGGTTAGTAGTTGGAGGTCTCCTGTGACACTGTGTTTAGTTCTTTTGGGCATTGGGTGTTTTCAAAACTAAGGGCCATGAAGTGAGTGTTATGTTCTTAACTCGGCCCTACCTTCACCTCAGTACTGTGGTATGTTAAGCGAAGAACACGAGGGTTATACCTTGCGTGTGTTAGCACATATTATTGCTAAAGGGGTGTTTTTCCCTTAGAAAGAGGCACCTTGGTCAAAATGTGCGCAAGGGGGGATAAAAAAACCCACTTTCAACTTTTTATCCTAAGTTTGGTGCCCATGCACGTTGTGCTAAGGGGCACGTAGATCTGGGCGGCCGATATTTGTGCACCCAGATCTACGGTGCTCAGCCCAAG
>ML778303.1:20637-34649 GCA_009831015.1 Picea engelmannii | reverse complement strand
CTCATCTCCCGCCAACACTTGTCTCCCACTCAGTCTCTCCCCTATGTCTGTCACATCTCCCATTTCCCCTTCACCTCTCGCTACCTCACACATATCCTCCACTCATCGTCCTCTCAACCTATCACCATCATGCCTTCGCATCTCACCCTCTCACCTCCTGCCATGTGTCTCCCACTCCATGTCGCATCCACCTGTGTCGTTGTTGTCCCCACTGTGCCTACCATCGCAGCCTCCCCTCTGCCTCCTCGTCACCTTCTCGTAACACTTCACCTCCATCCCATCACACCTCAACACCCGCGTTCCGACGCCCACGCTATCCTAGTCACCCTCCACTATCACGTCCTTCCACATGGTCGTCGAGCATGTATTGTAGCCTGTTGAGCCTACACCAATCATCTCGCCAGCTCCTCCTCGTCAGCGTCCACGTCCGCCTGCAAATCTCTCCGTGGAAGTCCAACGAAGCATAAGTCACCACAGTCAGCATCCAAAGACCAGTCACAGTGACATGTGTCATGTTTGACCTCTGCCCACTCTGATCCCGATGAAGCAGTTAATGAAAAAAAGGAAGGTGGTTGAGACATTGTCTCCTTCCATAAATAGAAGGTTGGAGAGGGACAAATCGCGGAAGCAGGCTGTCAGTTTCGTTTGCCAGAGATCGCGTCTGACAAAAGACAGCATGAGCAGTCTGACCAACGTCTGCATGCGCAGCCTGACAGAGAAGCTCATCAACGCATGACATGATCGAGCCTGGGGCAGTCGGAGTCTCGTTTTCTAAGTATATGTAGGCATTTTTTCCATTTAATTAGGATCGATGGTTGAGCTAAGCTCCCATATTGTAAAGTTTTAATGAAGCTTCTGGTTTTTTGGTTATGGTTGCAGTTTGAGACTTCATGTTTAATGACAGACAACCTTCTTTTCCATCTCTTTTGCTTCTGATACTGAAGACTCGGGCATGGATGATCTAGTCGAGTTGTTGTAACCACATTGTGATGTATGTTTGATTGCAGTATTGTTATAGTGTCTTCAGTCTCCTGAAGTTTTGGATCCAAGAGGATCTTGTATTTGAAGCTTTTCCTCCTTAGGCTGTTGGAAGACCTGATGTCCATAGTAGATCTTTACATTTTCTTCTCAAGTTCTTCCTCCTACTCACCCTTACTACAACTTACTGACTGAAGTTGGATCAAGACCTCATCTGCCTATGCAAAACATCCCAGTTTTGAGTTAAAGCGATATTATCCTGAGTCTGCGTCCATTCGACCCCCCTTAAATCTATTCATTGTGACATACAAACTGATGGGTATTGGGCTTACCTCCCCTGCAATCAGGAGGTGACTTCTGGTGCTAACAGTGTGCATTAAATAAAATTGTCAGGCCGAATGGGAGCCTCAGCTTTTGTTATGCCCCCCTTGTCATGGATTGTTACCTGTCCACGAATGAATCATGGCTCTCTCTGTGTGCACACCCTTGGCCTCGAAGGTTCCACCATTATGAGGAGTTAGCTTTGTCCCCTTAGTGTTGGCTAAAGTGTATACCCTTAACCCTCCAATCTGGAGTTTTATAGAGGAGATTGTCGTGCCTGTCAAGTTGCTACGAGTTATTGTGGTTTGAATGTATGGTCGGTTACTTTGAATACGGACTCGCCCAGTTGGTCGTATGGCATTCGTGTTGGTTTGGCATTTGGTTACTGCTTCTGTGATAATAAGGATAAACCTTTCATTGCCAATTGCACTTTCAAAGAACACGGTCACCCTCCTTATGTAATAAATCAGTATTGTTAATGGAAAAGGCCTCTGCCCCAATTTGAATCAATGTGTGGGTAGGCGTTGTTGTCACGGCATGTTAGGTCAATTGATTTTACAACAGTGGCGAATTGGTTGGTTGATACATAGTCAATGGTATTTGCATTGATGATTATTTGGATGATAGTTGGCATTGGTTACAAATGCTTGATGTTGCTCACGCATGTCGCGTTGTGTGTATGGTGTTTTTGCAAAATGAAACAATAGGCATGGTAACTATGGTTTTCTTTGGGGCCGAATGACTATTGAACTCGATGGCTGTAGAGAGTATATCCACTGCATCCTTATGCTTGTTTGATTGTATAAACCTAAGTTTGCATAGCATATTCGATCACGGTGTGACTAAATCGAAGCAATGTTATATTAAATCGATGGCTTAGATAGACATGTTGAGTTATTACCATGACTGTGTGTTTGTCTTTGTTAAAGTGGAATTGTTGCATCACGGGTTTTTGTTGGTTGCGCACTGTGTATAACATACAAAGCTTAAGTTCTCAGAGTCAGAGATACTCACAGAATTTTGAGCACGTTTTGTTGCATCCCGATCAATTGTTGAGACGGGCTTGTTGTTGGTACCTCGTCATGTCGAATGGATGGCCCAGTTTTTAAGTCACATGGAATTGTTTTTTTTTTTTTATACAGTGGCAGAACTACATTGCCTGCGTGAATTATCACGTGCATAGCTTGTGTCTAATTGGTGACTGTGGGTTATATGTTTAATTATCAATTCGGGTGTGGCAATTTGGTCTTGATTATTTTGGTTACTGCCATATATGTTCAACGAATATCATTGCATTTAAATGATAACACCGATTGCAGTGATAGTGACTTCATTTTTAAGTTGAAAACATGACTTTTGAGTATTATTGTGGATTGAAGAAATGCATGGGCAATGGTTGATTTTGATAGTTACAGATTGGAAATGGGTATTGTTCGTAAATTGTTATAAAATACAGAGTATGTGAATGAAGGGAACAGAACCTCTTACAAATTGTGTGGAATACATATTGTCTTGTGATGACACTGTGTTGGATATTTAATTATGAACAGTGAACTAGTTAAATACACAGAAATTATTATTTGGTCAAGTGATTGATGGTTGATGCATCTCCTTTCGCAGAATGTTTTATGGATCACTTAATTAATTTCATGAACAGTAATCGTTCTTCTTCCCTTCCATTATTTCACTTTCCGCAAATTTCAAACCCCGTCACCTCCCATATTTATTTTTTTCACTCCTTGTTCTGAGATTGATTACAGTCAAGAGAATTTATGTGTTAAAGTGGATGAAAGTGGCAATGTCTTGTGTGGATTGCAGTGAGGTTTTATTGGTTTGTTTTACAGTTGATTGTTGTTGTCATTGAGCAGTAACCATGTTCTTTTCCCTTCATGATATCATGTTTCGCTCAATACAAACCCCTCACATCTCCCAGAACTCTTTTCACCCCCTGCTCATTGATAAACAGTAGAACAATTTGTATGGATTGGAGTGCATGAGTCTGATACATTGCTGAGCCAAATCTGTTTCATATTTTTAAGAGTTGTCATGTATGGTTATTTAAAAGACTATTTGCTAATCAATCACACATGCAGGATGAGTTTTTCCAGTCGAGGTAGCCATGGTCGAGGAAACCGAGGTAGAGGAAATTGGAACCAAGGCCCAAGAAGGCCTAGGTTCTCCATACATTTTGACGTTGATTCACAAGAGTTTGGCCAATTGTTTCATGCCGGATTCTTCAATTGGATTGGGCAGGGAATAGTCCAACCTAGGCCTGAAAGGCCTCCTTTCCAAACCTCGCAAGCCCTCGGTATCCCTGTACCTCCTCATGTATCATTACAACCCAAGGTCCCTTAAAATGATGGATGGTGGGAGATTGTCCACCCGGCAGTCTCCCAACATCGTGGCTGGCCCAACTTGTCTTTGCCTCCTCTATCGGTTAACCCCATTGCCCAAGTTGCCCCTGATCACTCGCCAGTGCAATCCTCCCATGCTAGCAAGAGATTGAAAACCGAGGCCCACCATGCCCTTGATAAAGGAAAATCCATTGTTGCCCCCTCCTCACCCTCCAATGGCTCTGACAAATCCGTGTCTTCCCGGATGCATTTGAGGGACGATTGTTCCCACGTGATCAGTGAAATTAGGCCTAAAGGCTCTGCATAGCCAAAGGCAAATTCAGGAAAATCAAGAGGTGACAGCAGCAACCAAGGAAGGGTTGCATCACAGACTGGGAAATATGGTTTTTGAGTTTTTATTATATCTATTTTTTTATGACAGTTGACTTCGGGGATCTTTGGACAACATGTTTATTTTGGATATATGAGTATTATTTTTTGAAATAATTTCAAATTTCATGAGTTTAAATTGTCAAAAGTGGATATGTTGATGGGAGGCACAAGGAGGTATGTTTTGCTTAACTAATGGTTATGTTATGATTGTTATGAACTAAAGGGAGTCACAAGGGGTCCCACCTACTAGTTATTATTTAATTATGTCCCTTATTATAATTATTACTTTTCCCCCTAACTAAAGTTAGTTGAGACTTTTAATTAACTTAACTAATGAGTTGGTTCAACGACTTCAACCAATTTTAATTTGTTAAAAGCAAAAGGAAAGGGAGGAACAAGAGGAGGATAGAAGCAGAAGCATGTTAAGGTTTGTTCTTTGAGTTTATGTTGAAATAGTTCAGTTTTCATTCATTCATGTATTCATCACAAGCCTAATTCTCTTTTATGATAGCAGGGTCTTATTGTAGACAGCAATATTCAGGGCGGAATCAAATCATTCAGACACTTGTTTTCAGAGGTGTTGATCTATCTTTGATATTTTGTGTAGACTTGTCTGTTTGTGAATTAGTTTTCATGACTGATAAAGGCTATTGTGCAGATTTGAGTGGGCAACAATCTGTGGCAAGTTGATCCAGCTTTTAGAGTTCAGTTTTGGTTTTCTGTCAGAGGTCCTTTCGTATGTTCCATCGAGGATGTCTAAGTTTGACTTTGGTCCAAGATTTTTGTATGAGGTTTTGTAAAGAAAATGACTCTTTGGGGAATTGGAATGACATAAAGAATTGTTTTATGTCTCATCTATCTTGATTATCATCTTGGTGTCCTTACTTTTGTTCTTACATTTATTTCAGCAACTGTTATATTCAAAAAACTACATAAAAAGTGAATTTCCATCAAGTTTTTTGTTGATAAAAGACTAACCTAAGCACTCGTAATTAATACTTGTGAGTTAGGATGTTATTTTTGTTGGCTATAAACATAGGGTAATATTCCCGTCTACTTTACTTAGCCAAGTAAAGTCTAAAAATGCTTGAGTAAGATCATTTCATATCTTTTCCTCGACACTACGCTTTGACAATCTCCGCCATTTATTTCTCGCACGCTTTATTCTCTAAGTACTCTTCTAGTTATGTGCCAACAATGGGCAACCCTGTAATCTTGGCAATCAATGCCACATCAATGAGGATTGGCCTATCCATCCACAGGATACATCCATGTACCCTGGCCAAGAGTTGTTTGACGCACAGTCCCACATTCTTACCATGCCCGAAGTGCAGTGTGTCTAACAGGTTCATGATGCCTAAATTATAGAGCCATGATATCCATTGTGCGGGCTCCAAGATGGGTCTTCCTAGGGGTCATATATCCCCCGTGTCCACCAAATAAGTTTCCTCTGCAAGGTCTAGGAACTTCCCCGCGTCACGAACATCATGGTCAGATTATCTTAGCTTTGTCACTTTCCCGAGCATATCTTCCACTGTGACACAATGTCCGAGATGTAGAGGAGTGTGATTTATGTTGTGTCCTACGCCTTTCTTTTCTGGTCGACGGTTGGGTGGCCTTTCGTCGTTGTTTCGGTTGTGTCTTCTTTTTCTCCCTCGGTTTTCGGATGATTCGTGATATTCGCGACCAACGCCTCCTCTACGTCATGACCCTGTTGTTGGCCCTTCATTTCCTCAGGTTTGGCAGGTGTTTATGGGTAAGGGTTTGCACTGCCATTTGGGTTTCCAGAGCTCTGACCCATTTCGCCTTGTGCAACCGTCGAGGTTTCCTCCTCTACCCTCGTCGAGCTAAGCAAATTTTTCATCGAGGTTGTGACGTCTTCCAATTCGACGACGTTCTCGAGCTCTGTCATTCATTCTTTCCTTCGTCCAACCTGCCGAGTAACGCTAGTATATCATCCTGGGGGGCCAACCTTTGGAGGTGTCATGTTGGATACAGAGTGGTCAATTGCTTTTTGCTTTGCACAATTTCTCCTAGGTTGTGCTCTTCAGCTCTTTCTTTTCTCAAAAATCATTGTATCGAACTGGTTCGTTCTTTTCCCTCTTTATAGACCCGGTCAATTAATGTTCCGTCATATTTTTCACTTTTCCCGTGCATTTGCGCAGTGTCCAATTTTTCCTGTGTGCAGTGTTCGAACTTTTGTCGCACCAATTGCTACACGATGTCATTCATGAATCACTTCTTCCTCCTAATTACTTTTTTGGGGTTTTTTCTTAGTTTTTCTGTTTTTATCTTTCTTTTTCTTATTTTTCTACTTTTTATGTATTTTCATAAGTTTTCTTTCTGAATATATACTATAGTAACATGGCTTATTTACTGCACTGCAACTAATGAGATTTAGTAGGTTCACTATTCTATATAGTTTCAGTCAACTACCATTCACCATTCCTTGCATTTATGTTCATGTCAAGTCCTTTAACTGCACAGATCGTCCATCTGTGTCATACTTTACTTCATCCCTAGCCAATGCATTCTGAACTTACCAAGATGTTGCAAAAATTTGTTGTCATAGAGGAGAACTAGATCTCCCTCATTAAATCTCTTCTTCTTTATGTGTCTGTCATGCCAAGCTTTGTCCCTTGCTTTTTGCACCTCTTGGTGGAATCCTGCCAGAATCATGTCTTCTTCTAGCTCCATAAGTTGACTTAACCTTTCTTGTACTGCGCCTCTTTTTGTCATATTTGCAATTGTGGCCATGCGCAGACTAGGTACCAAACATTCTAATGCCACCACTGCTTCTTGTCCGTACACCAATCTGAATGGTGTCTGGCCTGTCAACTTCTTGCATGTAGTCCTGTATGCCCACAATATTGATGGTATTTCTAAATCCCAATCATCTCTGTTAACATTACATATCTTTATCAATGCATTTTCCAAAATCTTGTTGAAAGCTTCTGCTGTCCCATTTGTCTGAGGATGATATGGTGTACTCTTATGGTGGTAAAATTCAAACTCCTCAGTCATAGCCTGGATGGTACTATTAATAAAATGGGTCCCTTGTTCACTCATTAGAATCCTAGGACATCTGAATCTTGTAATCACCTGCTCAAATAAGAAGTGTGTTGTTGTCTTTGCGTTGCAATCCTTAACTGGTGTTGATTCTTCCCATCTGGTTAACTATTTTGTCACAGTAATGATGTATCTTGCTCCTGACCTTCTTGTTGGTGGATTAATAGGTCCGACAAAATATATTTCCCACTTGTCAAATACTTGAAGAGTTACTTGGGGTCTTAGGGATATCTCATCCCTCATGTTGGGTTTGCCCACCCTCTAACAAACATCACAATTCTGGCAATATTCTTTTCTGTCTTTATGAATTGTTGGCCACCATAAACCTCCGTGCAATACTTTCTGCCCAGTAACTTTTCCTGCATAGTGTCATCCAACTATACCTTCATGACCTTCTACTAGAACCATGGGTCGTTTGTGTTCCATCACACACCTTCTCAAAATGTTGTTTGTGCCCAGCTTGTATAAATGACTTGCAATTATTTGATAGCTTGCAGCTCTGACTACTAGGTTTTTCTTCTGCACGGTACTAAACTCCTTTGGCGCCACTCATGTGCTCAAGAATTCAATAATATCAGCAAAGTACTCATCAGCTATTTGTACTAAAAATAATTGTGCATCAGGGAAGTTCTCTTCTAAGTTAGTAGGTTCTTCTCCATTGGTTATCCTTGAAAGTGATATGGTCCTGCATTCATCTTCCTTGGTTTAACTATTACCTCAAAATCAAATTCCTGGAACAATAATAGCCATCTACAAATCTTCCCCCCAACACTGGCTTGTTGACTAGATATTTGAGGGCAAAATAATCTTTGAACATTTTATAGTGCTTTCCCAATAAGTAATGTCTGAATTTCTGCAATGCATACATGATGGTTAGGCCTTCTCTTTCTATGGTGTTGTAATTCTTCTTTGATTTTGATAACTTCATGCTTGCAAAGGTTATAGGATGATCTAAGTCACCTGCTCCTGGTTGTGCCAGAATTGCTCCAAGTGTTATTGTCGATGCATCTACATGCACATGAAATGCCTTTTCCCAATCTGGAAACACCAAAATAGGGGTTGTCACCATCTTCTCCTTCAAAGTATTCAATCCCTACTGGCAACCCTCGTTCCACTGAAATTTGGTGTCCTTCTTCAACAGTTTTTCCATCAGCGCAGTAATTTGTGCATAGCCCTTGATAAACTTCTTGCAGTACCCTGTATGTCCAAGTGTGTCTCTTAACTGGTGCACTGACTTTGGTGGTGGTAAGTTCACAATTACAACAATCTTAGCAAGGTCAACCAGTGACCCTTGTTTACATACCACATGTCCTAACAGCATCCCAAAGGATGGGCTAAAAATACATTTCTTGATGTTTAATGAGATCTGACATTGCATGCATATGTCCAACATTAATCTTAATACTTCTACATGATCTTTCAATAGAGTAAAAACAATCCAGTCATCCAAATATATTTCTAAGAACTTATGGATGAAATCTTTAAAAGCAACTATGACCACCCTTGAAAAGATGGTTGGTGCATTCTTCAGTCCAAAGGACATAACTGTATACTAATAGGATCCCCATTCTGTATCAAATGTAGTCTTATGCATGTCCTCTGGAGCTATTTTAATCTAATGATAACCTAAGAATCCATCTGTGAATGAATATGCTTCCTGGCCTCCCACATTCTCCAAGACCTCATCTGTAAAAGGGGTAGGGAAAGGATCATGTAAGAAAGAATCATTAAATTTCCTTAGATCTACACAAATTCTTATTCCCCCTTGTTTCTTTTCCTGGACTACCATGGGACTAATCCATTTGGACGCCTCCATTGGCTCTATGATACCAGCTTCTAGCATTCAGTCAAGTTATGCTTTCACTTTTTGCTTATACATTGGATTCAACATGTAAGGTCTTTGTCTAATAGGTCTAGCATCTGGTTTTAGGGGTGTCTTCATCTCACCTAGCTCTCCTGCTATTCCTTTCATCTCTGTAAAGGTCGCTGGAAACAAGTCACTGTATTTGTGCAGTAATAATGTTATCCTTTCTAGTGTCTGCTCATCCCAATAGTCTCCAATGCTTTCCATTTTAGGGTTTTCTTCTGTCCCAATGTTGACTTTCTTGACCTTAATAGATGTCGCAAATGCTTCTAACTCCAAAGATGGACCTTCAACCTCTCTCTCGCCTTCAATATTTGTTATCTAAATCTTGTGTGGATCATCTTCATCTGGTTCTTCCTCTACGACATGATAACATGAGAGTAATTCTTTGACTATCTGCATGTTCTGTTGTTGATATTTTGTTATAATTTCCACCTTAGGTTCCTCAAAAAATACCATTCCCTGTATCAACTTCAAGGCTGAATCAATATTGGGGTTCTCATGCTCAAATGAGAAAGTTAAAACAAAATTATATTGCTATATTGTCTATTCTGTAGTTCCTCTACGCAATTCCTTATCTATGTACCATTTCCCTGGTATCCCTTCCAATGTATGGATAAAGTAATGAGGCCATTCTTCTCGTGGTGTCAACCTCCAACGTGTTTTGTATTTTTCTATGTGCTTAGTTGGTCTTCCTCGTCCATCATATTTCTGCAATGTATTGTTCCCTTGTTCTGTGCCAAATCTAATGCGCAGTAGCCTTTTACACTAATACTAGTCTTGAATTGTTTCCTTATGTGTGCCCCACTATCTTCCAGGTGTTGCCTTGAGTGCAATATCCAGGGCTAACAACCTCTGATTTTCCAAAACTTTTTCCTCATAATTTGTCAAGAATTCCTCTAAGTCGTTCAAACCATGAAAAGTGGGAGGTTCCCTTATCTCTATACCAACCCAACTTATTGCGTAGTCTATTCTTGCGCACCTCCTTGTGGAGACTTCATGTAGTCTATGTTGTCAGTTCTTCAAACATGTATCTAAGTCAAAGGCACACGATGTAATTTTTCTCCAGTTGAGTACCCCATTTGCAATTGGGTTGACATAATCTTCTTCCCGCGCGGTAGTCCTATATAACTAATTTATTTCTTCCAAGTCTAAACATGTCGCCTCTACAAACCTTTCTCCTTCTTAGGGATCCAATGGTGCAATCACCCTGTACTCGCCTAATTCAAAATTCATTTTCTGTGTCTTCGGGTTGATCACAGCCTAGTTATCAAATGCCCAGTCCAACCCAAGTAATGTTGGGTAGGGTGTTGTGCGATCTACTATGTCTATAACTTCGAAATATGCTACAGTGCGCACTCCATCCAAGTCTAATGTCACACCTTTAAGTCTTCCAATTGGTAATACTCTATGTTGATTTGTCAATTTCAACTAGACAGGTGAATATCCTAATGTGGGTTCCCCCATAAACTGCCATGTCTTCTTAGGTAAAACATTCACTTCAGAGCCTACAACAAGTATGATATCTCCCATATTGAAGTCCCTGATGTTGGCATTTAACATGAATTCCCTACTTGTTATTCTTCTCGTATGGAGATGATTAATTGTCTTATGTTCTAACTTCCCTTCTACTTTTGTGTTGCATCTTTCTAGCAAGTTCTGTAAGACCTTAATGGATGATGGATCATTCAATAACTTGACATAAGATTGCAAAAAAGTCTTTATGTTACTTACTTGCTCCGAAGGTTGTCCTTTGTTGGTGTGATCCATTGAAGGTGGCATCTCGTACATTGGTGGATCCTGATTTTGTTGCACAATTGATGTAAGATGTAATATTCTCTATGAGAATCTCTTGTTTGGCTTCCTTAAACGTCTCATTTTCTTTTCACGCATCAAAATGCTTATGTGGCTCATTGTTCTTCTTAACCCACTGGTGTTGAGTTGGATCCTTCTTTGTTGCATCAGCTCTCGTCTTGGCTCCTCCTTAAGTAACTATGTTGATATTCTTCCCATCATCCATGGCTTCTCGGGAAATCCACTGGACATTCTCATTATTTTGGCTCCTTTTTTCCTGTATTTTTCCCGAGAGTGTTGGGCACTCTTCTGTGTCGTGGTCTGTTGCGCGACAATACATACATGTCGTAGGTGGAAGTGAACACTCTCTTGCATAGTGTCCTGGTTGTTGACAATTGTGGCAGACTATTGGCCCTTTGCCCCGTCCAAATCCTCCTCTGCCTCGGCCTCCTCCTATGAGTCCATCTCTATCTCTGTGCAGTGCATTGTATTGGGGTATTTGGTTATACTATGCAGGATTATACTGCAGTTGCGCATTGTTATGTTGTGGTTGCGCGGGATTGAATTGTGGTTGTGCATTATTAAAATGTGGTGCAACTTAGCCTGTCATCATCTTTGCTTGCACCCTGTAGGCGTCTGAAGTTCTTTCTCTTATCAATTCCAGTGTTCTACAATCGTTGTCATCGTGACCCATTGATTTGCAAAAGTTGTAGTAAGAACTCTTTGGAACTCTCTTATACTTTTGCATCATTGGACAATGATATGGATCATGCCCATGTATCTTACAAATATCACACCATGGTCCTCTTGTTAGCAAGGGGTTTGGTACCCTTGCTGCCAAGTACTGCGCAAAGGTTGGACATTCATTCTTATGGTGTCCTTATTTCCTACATAGTGTACACCAAACAACTTCTCTCGTCTCTTTCTCCTTATTCTGGTTCAACTAAAATGCCAGATTCTTCAGATCCTCTTTAATCTCTTCTATTGTTGGACATGTTTGTTGATACTGGTTTTCTTCCAGTTGCAGGGCTGCTTGCAAAGACTCTGGCTGAGTTTGAAACTTTTGTTGTCTCAAAGGATACTTAGAGTGTGGTAATAGTGAGTTCACAAATAATTGCCTATGTTGCATGTCAATAATGAAGTAATTCAACTTACCTTTCAGACGTTTATACCTTTGATCAATCTCCCAGAAAGACTCACATGGTTTCTGCATGATTTCAATCATTTCATTCATGTACTAGTTTTGTGAGCTTGGCTTCTGGAATTCATTTACCAACAGCTTTTTCACTTCTACGACAGTCTTTGGTGCTCCTTGTGCATTGTTTACATCAAGGCTCATGAGGCTCATGTACCAGTCTAGTATGTGGTCTCTGAGAGTTATGGCTAATTGTGTGACTTTTGCATCCTCGTCTGTGATCTTCTTTGCTTCCCAGATCTTTTCACAGATAAATAAATGATTTTTAGGGTCCTCTGATGCCTCGCCTCGAAATTCTGGTAATCTAATAGTGGAATATACTCCTGTCATGTTGGACTGTGTTGAACTACTCCCTTCGCGCAGTGTAGATAGTTGATTGTTACTGCCTAAACTTGTACCCCCAGTTGGTTGTCCTCTATTGGACCCCTGACCTGTTGCCCCTCTTCTACTAAAATTTAGTTGTCTAAAAGTTGGCGTTCCTTCAGGTGTATTTGTCGCACATGGGGTTGTAGATTCCACACTGACTGTGATCTGGACTGGAGTTTTGCCTTATGTTCCTGACCCTGGACTTCTTGTTTTCCTTTTGTATGTTGCGCGCAGGATTTCCTCAATCTGCTCCACAGCCCTGAGATCCTCTACCTCTTCTTCATCACTCACCAAGCCTTCTCTGTCGGATATGGCCCTATTTTTGTTATTCGTGTTATATTGGTAAAGTCTTCTGATGCGCGTCATTCCAACTTTTTCCATTATCTGTTTTATCTAGTCCTCTTCCATCATGATTGGGTCCATGGCCTCCTTCTGCTTCCCCTTATCCAACTCCTTGTCCATATCTCAGACTCATGCCAGTGCTTCCCCCCTTCCCCCATGCGTGGAAGGAAGTTTAGTTGTCTAATTCCATGGTCATCATGCCTTTGTCATACAATAAGATCTTGATAGACGAATATAGTGATCTAATGTACCTACCTATGTGTCCCTTCAGAAAATCCTTCTCTGTAGCAATGTACGACTTCGCAATATCAATTGCAAATTCAGTGATAAACCCTACAATAATATTGTTTAACCAAAAATCTATTGTGTGTGTCAATTTATTATTGAGTTGTTGCAATTGTGTGAACTCCACATGATGCCACTCTAATTGTTTGATCTGATTCGTAGGATGGTTGTCCTTCAACCTCAATAACCACTCCTGCAATAACCACTCATGCAATAGATGTGGGAATTCACAGAAAAATACTCCGTGCAAGTCGCTAAACACATATTTTTCGAGATATTTGCGTGGTGTAAATTTAGAGGTTTTTGTTGTCCTTCTACGCAAACTCGAGTTCCTTTGTCATTAACCATCTTTCAATCTTCGCCTTCTTTGGATTCAATGGCCTAAACATTCCCTTCTATGTTTTCATTCTCCGTTCTTTTCTTCAACAGATCCCTTCCACTCAATCATGTGCAATTCCAGCCGGCAACGGAACAATTTGTTGGACGCTTGGGATGACCCAAGTTCTGATCTCAATAGTTTTCCAACAAAACCCTCAAACTATCGGCCCTCCTGGTAAACCAGCAAGCAACGCTGCGCATAGATTGCACAGTGCAGTCTAACCCGAGATAGCTTTATGGGGGACTGCAATACTTAGGTGTTTGCAATCAAGGAAGGGATTGGGACCGTATTTTGATCCTTTTCCTCATGCATCAACATTATTGTTCATTCATCTAAAACTAGTATTCACTCATTCATCTAACTCTGCATGCATGTTCTGATTAGCTAAGAACCATTCATTATGTGAATGATACATAACACAAAATAAAAACAACCATTCAAACACAATAGCACACTAGATTTATCGTGGTTCACCATCCCTGGGGCTACGTCCACAAAGATATGTCTCTTCTTCTCTTTTATTCATCTTTCTGCAAAATCTGTGTTGCACGTGTTATCACTCCAGGGAACTACTTAGGGTTGTAGACTAAGTATGCCTGGTAACTTAAGAATTCAATACCTTTTTAGCAAATGGATCGATGGGATACCACAATAACTCGATGGAAAGGTTGCTTATCAAATAGTTAAATGAGC
>ML778303.1:0-12705 GCA_009831015.1 Picea engelmannii | reverse complement strand
TCAGAGAAGGAACTGGTAAATATAGTACTCAATGGTCTTCCCAAGACATGGGATGCATTTGCCGCAAGCATGAACACAAGGAAGGAGTATCCCACATTTGAAGAAATTTGGACTTGTTGTGCACAAGAAGAATCAAGGATTAATGCAAAAAAAGGAACCCCAAAAGAAATACGATGATCAAACTTTCACAACAAGGTTCAAGAATTTCAGGAATAAGAAGAAGTTTGGCTCAAGGAAGAAACCAAATCAAGAAAAGGATATGTCAAAGATACAATGCTTCAACTGTCGAAAATATGGTCACTACAGGAACCACTGTCCTAAGTTAAGAAAAAGGAAGGAAACAGACGAAGCAACAGTTGCCGAAGAAAGGGAACCCTCAAAGAAGGCCAAGCAGGATACAACAAACTTCTTCTTCTAAAACAAGGTAACAATATTCATCATAATTCTTGTACATGCCATGTTTACATAGTTTCTGTACATATCTTGCATATCTATTTCTTAGAAGATAAGATGTTCAAGTGAAACAATACCTATGGAAGAATAACAAAATAAGGATTGCTATCACGATGACTACAAGTCAAGCAATACACATGAGAAGATGAAGTACATTGACAATCCTTGGTAGCAATTCCCGTGGAAGCTATTATATAAGTAACAACTGCCAGATAAGCCGAAATCAGAATCAAACTTGAAGAGACCCAGAAAAATTCAAAACAGAAAGAAGTCAACAATCAAGAGGAAATTAGAAAAAGACTTGTGACACTTTGCAAAAGGCAATAAGGATGCAGACAAAAGCGTGGACTCTCTTAGATGGAGGGAGTCGATTACAAAATTCCAAAAGAAGAGCATGCATTCATGCATGAAGCAAGGATTAGGAGGGAGCTAATCCTAAATAATATGATCCATTGAGGATTATGAAGTATCTATCCATGTTCCCATTGAAAGTGGCAGCCATGAAAAGCAACACGTGTTCAATTTGACTTTAGAAAAAGTCTTCTTCGAAAAGAAGCCTTAAAGTATCTTTGGTTGTCCATCTACATCCATAATCCTATGATGAAAGGAAGAAGTTGGAATCTTCAGGGCATGGAATCTATAGAAAACTCCATGGACCCAAGAGCTAAAGAGAAACATGAAGATTCCAAGAGAGAAAGAAAAGACAGAACAACCAGTTATTATACCGAGAATCACAAGACTACCAGCTTGGTTTGAACCCACTAGAAGTAATCAAGCAGAAGAAATGGACGTTATGATGAAGAACAATATATGTAAGAAATTGTGAAAAAGGATTATGAATGGAAGCATTGCAAGATTCAGAGGTTCTTCCAGAAGGAGGGAGAAGACTATGATAACAACTTGTTCCCGTAAACCATATATACCTCTATCTGAGCTATTATATCTCTTGCAGTATCCATGGATTGAAGTTTACATCAGTTGGTTGTAAAAGACTGTTCTCCCAAGAGAGCATTTAAGGAAGAAGCTTATGTAAAGAAATCTCAAGGTTTTGAGGTATACTAGAAAGAGACCCATCATCCATGTATGTAGATATAAGAAGACCTTGTATGGATTCAAACAACTTGATGCAGAGTATCTCATATACAGCAGAAGCATGGTGAAAACTTTCTATGACAGAGATAGTGTATCAGAATAGTTACTCAGAAGTTTGGGATGATGGAATGCTAATCCATAGGCAAACTCTCATGATAACAAAAGAAGTGCTACTTGGATATGTTTCAGTTTGAGCCTTGCCACGAAGTCATGAGCTAGCAGGAAACAAAAGTGCTGAATTCAACCATGATATATATTGTAATGATCAGAGCTACATGAAGCCTTTAGAGAAAACCAGTGTTCCATAACAGACCAAAGTACATTGAGATCAAGCATTACATTCTCTGCGATGAAGTCCAGAAAAGAGAAGTGGTTCTCCAATATATCTCCACAGATGAGCAGATAGTAGATATTTTCATAAAACCTCTGTCCAAGATGAAAAGTTTGCAAGCTGGGGCTCGTAGAGACGAATTCCTTATTGAAAAAGGAAGAGATTACTCCCAGGTTGGGAGGGAGCATTGATGTGTTATTGATTTATGGACAGTCATTTGTCGGTTTGAAAAATTGTCCAGGATGAGCAGTTCCTTTCCAGTTCGGAAAGTGGTTTGAGATTTCTAACGGACATGCATTTTCCAGTTTGGAAAATGGTCCAAATCGGATATTCATTTTCGTAATGAAAATGATTCGATAGATTGCTGATGTACCATAGACAACGATTCCCCTGTGGCCAGTGTGGGGGAATGGTCTAGGACAATCATTCTTCTTGGCAGTCACTCTGAGTAGTGGTCAAGTAGAATGGTCCGCCTCGCCGGGTAGTGACTCTGAGTAGTGGTCAAGTAGAATGGTCCGCCTCGTCGGACAGTCATTCTTTCGAAGTTCACTGTTGTGAGCAGTTTCGAAGAATGGTCTGTTTTGGAGGTTGGTGTAGGACAGTCATTTCCATTAGGGAATGGTCTGGACAGTCATTCCCTAGGGCAGACTCATTCTATCCAGGTTGCACTATGATTAGTGCCGGAGGAATGACCCAGTTAGGTGAATGGTCTAGGTTCAACAATAGGGGACATACATTCCCTAGGGCATACTCATTCTCTCCAGGTTGCACTATGATTAGTGCCGGAGGAATGGTCCAGTTAGGTGAATGGTCCAGGCTCATAAATCAGGGACATTTATTCTTCTATGCTTGAGAAGAATAGTCCAGATAGCCCATGGATGATGTTTTGCCTTCTGAGGGCAGATGCTCTTCTAGATCTCACAAACATGAGTGGAAGAATGGCCCAGATGACTCAATTTATATCATGATATTGTTTTTATGCAAGTTGATATCAAATGATATGTTTGCTATGGAGATTGTGTGTCTCTAGACAGTAGATGTATGCTACTGTGGTGGATGCGCTCCATTGGTTGTGACTATGTGTCACTAATTGAGTGCGTGTGCTACTTGGTGTGGTTGTGTACCACTGGATAGTAGTTGTGTACTACTATGGATAGACACAGTTGTGTTCTATTGAATGGCATTGTTCTGATTGCCATGAAGACTACTCAGTAGTGTTGGAAATGATTATCAGCTAGTTGGATAGTCAGTGTGCTGGTGAACAGACATCTTCCAGGCAGAAAATGGTCCAGGACATTTATTCTTCTAGGATGTATGTCTGGATTAGAAGAATAGTCCTTGTAGCCCATGGCGTGGCTTCCAGCATCTGTTGGAATAGTTATTCTTCTAGGACATATGTCCGGATTAGAAGAATGGTTCTTGTATCACTCTGTTGAGTGAGTGACTTATTCAACATCATGCCTGATTACTCATATGGAGTATGGCTTTGAGAGATGATGCAGTTGATGCTATCAAATGATACTGATAGTAATGTTGGTGCTCGTGATCTAATCATGAGATAGCCTGTATGGCTATGATGATGCTATCGGTTGAATGGTATGTTTGTGCTCAAGACCATTGCTTTCAATACCTCCCTAGCTAGGAGGGAGTGTTGATATTATGGTAGCTGCGGGAGGTATTAACCTTCACGTGTAACCCTGACGAGAATAGAATATTTAGGGAAGCAAGAAGAAACCCCAAAGCATTGGACATAACCCTAAAAGACAAGTCGGCTAAAGGAAATATTTATTATTGAGTGTTTAGCCTCTAGAATGAGAAGTTGGCCCAGACAACTAAGGAGAAACAATATAAATACAGGATGCCATAACTCATTTTGATGACACAACTCACAACTGCAGAAATGTAAGAGTGCGCACTGCAGAAACTGAGTAAGTGCACAAGTCTAGAGAGTAGCTGCAGCTGCAGCTACTACAATCTGTATTATCGGTTTAGGCTTGGACTTTCTATTGGTTATGGTTTGGACTTTCTGCCTTGTGTGCTAGGTCTAGAGAGAGGTACGCTACATTGATTGGCTATTAGGCCTAGGGTTTGCTTCCAGAATCATTCTCTGTCAAGGTTAAGGTGCTTGGGGGTGGCTTCGGCCTATGGTTGGGTGACAATATTGCTATATTGTCTATGGTTAAACAAGCACATCTATTATTTCTAACACCAGGGTCGTACCAGCAGAGATCTGAAGGATTCTATTCAGGAAGGGAAAGAAATTAATCTTGTAACAAGCTATATTCAGTGGGTGAAGACCTAGAGTCTCTATATCTTCTCTATTGTACCAGATCTACAGATCCATGTGTGAGGATCTCTTCTAATATTGAATAAAGGTCAGATCTGAAGCTTATTGTCTTGTTTATATCTTTCTTTCCTTGCACAATGTTCAAATCTTGTTGTTATGTCTTCAATGCAATAAAAATCCAAGCAAAATTCTTCAGCACGTCTTTCTTTAAACTCAACCTGCAAAAAACAAACAACTAGAAACAACAACAAACTCTAGTTCCTGACTGAAATTGCTAAGGAACATTACAAATACTTGGGCATCCTACTCAACAAATCATGACTGAATAACTGAATTCTTTGTTTCCTCTCTTGTTCCCTCTCTTGTTCCCTCTCTTCCACACTCTATCTTCTTTCTTTTCCTCTTCCTCAACTCTGATATTTTCTTCTAAGGGTTACTACTTATATCCACCTTCATCTCTATCAATTTTTTCACCTTCCCTTTCTTCATATGTTGCAGCTTTTCAACTACTGTCAATTGTTGCAATTCAAGTATAATGGAGTTAACCCAATAGGTCTCACCTCCTTCTATTGTAACCCAAGCCCAATGGAGTTTGTTATCCCATGACTTGTGGGGGTGATTAGAGGATTGATGCACTTGTGATTTTAATCACAACTAGTAGTTTCACATGTTACAACAAAATATAGCACCACCAAATGATGCAAAGTCCCAAGCATTAAGGAGCTAGTTTTGTGCAACTCAGGAAAGATACCCACTGCCACCTCAATAGCTCTTCCTCCCTCTTTAGGTTGGCTCTTCTCCAATTCAAGGGGGGCTTACCTAAAAGGTAGGATTGCTAAGGCTATATGGGGTGGAGGATCTAGGTAACATATGAAGAGTAAACCTTAACAAAACAAGTGCTTGTAGTGAAAGTGGAATAAATGAGTGGTGTGGGAAATGAATATGAAGGTATAAACCCCTTGACCAAGTGCGTAATCACACCTTTGGCAAATGGAGTCATGGGAGTATAAATCAAAGAGGGAAAGTGCATGAGAATGTAAGGCAACAGTGGCTGCTATGCATGCCACAAATTAGTCTTAGTTTGCTGATTTATATAACAGAAAATTACCTTGGAAGACTAGATGTGTCATACTTAAGCATTTCTCATAAATGTGAGGTCATGTTAATCTAGCAAAAATTGGTTCTATTATATGGTAAGTTAACATAACAACAATAGAAATAAGAGGGTCGAAAACCTCACATTATTGTTGGTTTATCAAAAGTACGCAGAGTGGGTACTTGTTGGATGCAAAATTTAATTTTGCATCCAAAAAGTGCCTACACTTGAGATTTGAGTAAACCTATAAGGAAATAAGTAAAAATATGACTAAAAAAAAGTAGTTTTCTTTCTTTCCCTTTGAAAATTCATAACTCTTATATTATTATTTTAACTATCATTTTATTATTTTCCTTAGGAGGCCCATTTGAGAACTCAAATTTCCCTAATGGGTGATCATTGGTGTATTCTATAATGGCTCATAACACTCTAAATTGATGTCTTTTACTAGGTTGTTCCATGGTGTGGTCATAATTGACCTCTAGATAAGTGTATCACCTTACGAGTCGAGTTGTAATACTAGTGACCTAGGTAGGTGCTTTCCCTAGCCATTTTTCACACCCCATCATTTCATCACCATTTTTATGCATTTTCATTATTTTCCCTTTCATGATTGGCTTATCATATGTCATGCGGCAAGGTCTAAAATGCAAAGAAAAATCCCATGTATGAAAATGGCTTTAAAAAAAACTAAAAATGCAAGTAGAAGCAGCTAAAGTCATATTATTATACGCATCAGTCGTGCCACCTTGCTAAAAAGCTTTATTCCCTAAGTTCCATTTTCAAATTGAACAAGAAAAAGAAAAGACTAGACTAAGCAAATTAAAAAAAAAGACAATACAAAAAAAAATGCTCAAGGAATGGTAACTCTTCACTCATCCTATATGACTATGAGTGTTAATTCATGAAAATACCCTTTCCCTAGTACCACATTCATCACATAACCTACACTTAACTTAGAGTCCTAGGAAATGCATCTCGTCTTAGGGGTTTTCACATGTAATTAAGGTTAATGATGTCCACACCATGGTCAAGTTAGGAAAGGGATAAAAATTTAAAAAGTTAGAGTTATTAGAAGATGTCACATGATGATCACCACCTATTGACACTTATTTGGAGGCATTTATCATCACTTTTGAGGAGTCGTCCACCTTGAGCATTTGCCTTGGGCATTGGTGCTTATGCTTTGGGCATTGGAGCATGTCGTTGGTTCATGGAGGAGGTTGCTAGCATAGATTGTGGAGGTTGTTATGCCTTGGGAGACTCGCCATGTGGCTATTGTAGCACTTCTAACAGTCATCCACCTATTTTGAGCCACATGTGCCACTTGGACTATTTTTTGTGCTAGTTGTTTCATTTTTTGAGGGGTCAACCTTGCTTGGTGGAGTTTGTTGAGGTTGTTACCTTGCTTGGAGGAGGAACATTGGGGCTCTTTGACCACTTCTTTCCTCTTTTTGGTGGATACATCCTCTCACCTAGGATACTTTGTACATGTGGCATAGCCACCTCACTTCTTATTGTATTGTTGATTATATCTATCTAGTTAATTAATGAGATAATAATTCTTTATGGATTCCGAGGCTAGATCTAGGATTTTATTGTTATTCTATTGAGGAGGTTGTTGGTTTTCTTCTCTATATAAGAGAAACTACTCTCATTGTAAAGTTTGCTAGAAGCTTGTGGAGAATACACTCTTGAACTCTTGTCTAGTTACTACTATTGTGCTATGGATGGTTGATTGGAGCACTCAATTGGAAGATTTCTTTGTGTGGATGCTTAAGTGATGGACGAATTTTCAATGCATGATCTTGATTCAATTTATGAGTAAGTTCTTTTCTAAGATTCTGTAGTATTTCCT
Organism: Picea engelmannii; assembly: GCA_009831015.1. Taxonomy (NCBI): domain Eukaryota; kingdom Viridiplantae; phylum Streptophyta; class Pinopsida; order Pinales; family Pinaceae; genus Picea; species Picea engelmannii. Next base: position 5,588 of record ML778303.1, on the reverse strand, counting down.
ATTGGAATAGTTAAGTGTGATCATATTATTCAATACATGACTGTATGCCCTCTTAGCTCTTGCATAGTTGATCCTTTTTCAAAGTTTGTGAAGATCTCTATTTAGGGTCTTCCTTTGTTGTTTCTGAAATCAATCAGGTTACTAAAAGATTGCTAGGGTTTGAATAAGTTGGCACTATCCATTTTTTAGTCTACCTTGAACTTCCATGAAGAGCCTTAGTTGACCCCATATGCCCAAATTTGATAGCTAGGCATTAGTCAATTATTCCAGCCAAACAAAATTGCATTTCCATTCTTTTTCTTTTGTTTTATGTAGATCTGGAATTTTTTGTTTCTTACACATAAAAATTCAGCCCTAGAAACCCTAAGTTGCACAGTAGATAGCCCAAGTTTCAAGCTGGAAATTGCATGTTCACGGAAATCTTCCTTGCTATCCCAAAAATCTGCTTTTAACTAGAGTAATCTAGATCATCTTGCTTGGTTGTTTATTGAATTTACTTTTCAGATTTAGTAAGTAATAGAAATTCTTCACATTTACAAGTGTCTTAGCCTTAGATTCACACGATTTCATATCTAATTCAAGGTTAAAACAATCTGTTGTAATAAGCTTGAATGTTGCTTTAAATTAACTCATCTTAAAGGCAAGTTTATAACAGTTTTTAACTACTTTTCAATTCTGGAAATAAAGGGGGTTAACTCACATAAGAAATACCTTGCAAACCCTAACTTCACCTCACCAAAATACCAAAAATCAGATCTGAACTTAGCCATTAAGGAATTAACTTGATTAACAAACCAGAAATGATACATAGTTGATTTAAGTAAATAGTAACCGAGGCCATCTTAGACTTTTTGCCTCTGGGAACCTAGTTGCTATTAGGGAAGCCCCCCTTGCGTTGGATTAACCAACCTAAGGTGAGGGTTCAAGTAGTTGTTGAGGTCACAATGACAACTCTTTCGAGTTACACTTGAGTTGAGCACCTCAGTGAAGGACTTGCACTATGGGGTGCAAGTTTGGGTGATAACGAAGCTTACTGTCCACAAATGCTCATGCCTAATAGGGCTTACAACCTCCACATCCTCCCTCCTATATTCAATCATCAATGCTTGTTGTTCAAGCTTCTATCCATTGTTTTGGACTGCACTCCTGTTGTGCCATCAGCTCCACTTTCATCCTGCATATCTTCTGGCTCAATATCATATTTTCTACAATTATTATCATTCTTTCATTTTATATCAACATTTGTCTCACTCAAATACTGGACACACATTATCTGCACCTCAATTTCTCTCATATGTTCTTCAAAAATCTTCAAATCAATCTTTTCCTCTGCAGAATTCATAATACAAGTGTATTTTTCATCTTGTCTTGGCTAAATGTCATTTGCATGTGCATCATCATCTTCAAAACAATTATTTATCAATGGTCCAACACAAAATTCATAGAATAAGGCCTTTATCATCTTTCCAAAGGTTTCATTTTCTTGACTATCACTATCATCCATGTCCTCTAATTCAAATCCAATGTTTTGTTGCATCCACATGAACATATCATGGTCATCCTTTGTCTTTACTACTCTAGATATACTTTTTTTCATATGGCCAACCAATCCCTCTTCTCCTTGCACTTCTTCAATTTTCTAGGCAACATCTTCATTGTTTTAAACTACAAAATATTTTCTTTCTGCAACCAATTCAAATACCACATCATCAAATATAAGAGAAACATCGTCTTCAATAACATTTCTTATGTAATATCAATAATTTTCCACATTGTTTTAATCTTCCCAATCTTGCAAGATATCACCACGCAATCCTCAATAAAACTCATGTTTTCTTCTAGTTTCGCTTGCTCTGCCTTTTTTGCCATACTGTCAACATATTGCACCTTATGGGGACCAAACAAACTCATCAACAATGTCTTCAAAGAGTCTTCATCTTCTTCTATGTGAATCTTTTGCAACTTATCAGCAACAATGTTCTTTGTACCTGCCCTAAAATCAACAAACATATTACAGACTTCAAGAAATCCCATCAAAAATGCATACTCAACATCTTGTGGTTGCACCCATTTTACTATTACAACACATTTATGACCTACTTTTGGAATGACTCCAATCAAATGCTCAAAATATGCAACATCTTCACTTCTCTTTTGCATCATACTAATGCATCCCTTCTCCATATCAACTAGGGGACGATCTTCATTGGCTTCTGGAAGAGCCTCTTGATTCAACATATCTCTCTACTTGATATATTCTTCTTTCTACAAATTACTTACATGTACAGCTCCATACATACTTTCTTCATTCACTCTTTTCCTTTCTTGATTACTTTTCCCCACTACTTTCTTCTCAATTGGTGAAGCTATCTGGAAAATATCTTCTATGGCATATACTTTTTTTCTACAGATCTCCTTTGAAATGGACAAATTCAAAACATTCACCAATTTATGGCTTTTCTCTTTATCAACTCTTATGGCAATCTTATAACAAATAATTACCAACTTCTCATCTTGGTTTTTCATCTCTTCTAATATTTCATTTACTTTCAATACATAACCAAAACAAAACACAACTTTACTTGCCATAACTATCTCTTCAAAATCATGGATTTTATCATTGGTTCTGCTTCTTTTGTCCATCTGCAACTTATTACACCATAAGAATGCTTGACTCTTCAATCTAGAAGAAAGCTTTTTCGATTTCTAAAAATTTTCAATCTTCAAGTCTTCAAAACACTAGTGCATACCTTCACTCAATTTCCATAACTCTTATGGATCTAAACTTTCACAATACTCAAGCAACTTCATCAAAGGATTCATTATCGTTACTTCCTCTGCTTCCACTTTGGGAATACACTTTCTCTCTGCACCTTCAACTTTTTCAACTCCATGACATTCATTGGACTCTACCTTCCACATGTGCATCGCTACACATTCCCTCTAAACCTACAAACGTAACAAAAAACTTGTTGAAGGAAACAATTTGCTTTCTTCACAACTCCCTTTGGTGCAATCATCTTCTATTCCTTTCGCATCATTCAGGTCCTCTGACTGATTCCTCGACAAAGAAAAGAAAAAATCTGTTCTACTTCCTTTGTTACCATCAACATGTCTAACTTCATTTAATTCTTGTATATGACATGTTGTTTCAATGGCCTTCCATCTCTTCCTCCTTCTGACCCATTCCCTCTGTACTTTATTTCTTGCATTGCATTATTTTCTCTTGCATTCCGCCCTTATACACAAACAATAAATCTAAAGCTATAACAATGATCAAATCTCTGATTGATGTCCTATCTCACATTCATCCATCCACTGTATTGCACAAATAAAACACTTATACTTATTTAATTCATTATGCAATAACATCAAATATGATTGTGCAAACTAGACAATACCTTCTCCATTAATCAATTTCAAATTTTCACTATTCTAGACAAAGATTACAATTTCAAAATTACCTAAACAATATATCCATCCATGATCTTCATCAATATCCTTGTTTTATTTTTCAATATCATTTTGTGTTGGATCATTCTCCTTCCTCCTTGAATGAAACTTGTCTTCAATAGCTTCTTTACTTTTCAATTGATGTTGCACTAAATTAGAATCAATTATGAGAACCAAAGAAACCCTAGGTAGGATTACGATACCAAAAACATGATCTCCATAAACATTGAATGATATTATTATTGAACGATACTCCATTACAATGATGGTTCCCACTGTATAAGAATCATGCAATCCTCCCAAGGTAAGCATCCCTCTTACCCAAGTCACGATCGTCCAATGAACTTCTGCTAAGTCCATCATCCAATTCAAAAAACTCTTTATGTCTACGCACATGATGCAACTGGACTTGTGTCCTCTCTTTGAAGCAGTCTTGAGCTGCGGATGGACACTCAATATAGTCCACTCTATACCTACACAACTCATCTCAGCAAGTGTCCTCATCCTCCTGGGTCAAATACCTCGTACACTGTCGCACCTCGAAAATGTGTAACTCTCTAGCTCGGTGAGGACTCTAACTCATCAACATGCCATACATATGAAGCTATCTTGTCTGTGTTGATATTATGGTAGCTGCGGGAGGTATTTACCTCCACGTGTAAAACTGACGAGAATAGAATATTCCAGGAAGCAAGAAGAAACCCTAATTAGTTGGCTAATAACCCTAGAAGACAAGTCAGCTCAAGAGGATAACTTGTATTAGGTTATTAGCCTCCAAGAGAAGATGTCGGCTAAATGAAATATTATATACTAAGTAAATAGGCACCTAGAATGAGAAGTCGGCCCAGACAGTTTGCCAGATTTAGTATAAATATAGGAGGCTAGTCTTCATTTTGGCAGACATTCTTAGAACTGCAGAAGCAACACTTGTGCGCATTGCAGTTGGCCAGTTTGTGCCCAAGTCTGGAGGAGAGCTGTCGTTGCAGCTGCTACAGCTAGCAAATTTCGGTTTTGGCTTGGACTATCTCTTGGTTATGGTTTGGACTCTCTGATCAGCTCTTGTTAGTCTTTCTTGGTGCACTATTCTTGGAGAAAGATGTGCCACCCTTTGTTTGGCTATCTAGCCTAGGGTTTGCTTCCGGAATGATTCTCTGTCAAGGTTAAGGTGCTCGGGGGTGGCTTCGGCCTATGGTTTGGTGACAATAGTGATATTGTCTATGGTTAAACGAGCACATCCATCATATTCTAACAGGTTATGGGCCCACACCTCCTTCATTCAATCTAACCACTGGAAGGGAGCATAGCCATAAGGATACTAAGCTCGTTGAAGAAACTGCTGCTAGGGTTTCTAGCATGAGCAATTACCAAAACACTGCCGCTAGGGTTACTAGCAGGTGTAGTTGCAGAAACCCTAACCCTCTCGTTGATGAACCTTAAGTGAAGGGATTGACCTAATTTCCGGATAGACTAGTGCGCCCTAGCCTAGCGCATCTCCTGGTATTCTCAGCAAGCTAAGACGTCAAGGTTAATTTTTTGGTCAAATCTAGGGTTGACCTAGTCAAGGCAACCATGACTTACTCTATGAAGTCAGAAAACAAGTTAGATGGGGCTTCTAACTTCAGAGCGTGGAAGGTAAGGATTGACCTCATCCTTGCCAAGAATAAAAGTGCTGGATATCATGAAAGGAAAGATCGTGGAACCAAAGTTCGAAGAAGGAAAAGAGGAGGAACCGCAAAACGTTGCAGCTATGGAGAAGTTCAAAGACAGTGACATCAATGCCATGAGTATCATAGTGGACTCTATAAAAGACCACTTGATACCCTGCATCTCCCATCTTGACTCAACTAAGAAGATGTATGATGCCCTAACAAACCTCTTCTCAGTCATAAACATTGGACAAGTAATGAGTCTGAAGAATGAGCTCTGTGACATGAAGATGGATGATGATGACAACACAACATCATACTTTGTGAGGATCTCTCAGTTAAGAAGTCAACTACAAGCTATTGAAGAGATCATCTCATAGAAGGAACTGGTAAATATAGTACTCAACAGTCTTCCCAAGACATGGGATGCATTTGCCGCAAGTATGAACACAAGGAAGGAGTATCCTACATTCGAAGAACTTTGGACTT
>ML778302.1:722114-732727 GCA_009831015.1 Picea engelmannii | reverse complement strand
CAAGCATCCTCAAAGAATAAGTAAATAATAGTGTGTTCAATAGAGATGGATGTTACCGTAATACTATCAAATATGGTCAACCAAAACCAATCCCAAGATAAAACACCATCCAACTTTGTGTAATTTTTTTGAAATATTGTTACACCCACTTATGTCATGATCTCCAAGAAATCATGCCACTAAGAGTGTCACTACCTATTCAAATTGACCATTGAGCGACCTAAACAATGTAATATTTGTCCTCCCTTCATAATGTCATTTTTTCAAACAACAAAACTCCACCAATGTCATCATCTTTACCAACATCCCTTGTGGTTCCACCAATTGAAAATTCAATTGACTAAGTTGACTAAGAAAAAGAACCAAACATAAGGGGATATAAAGTAGTTCATCACCTTGATTTAGTAGATTATGTAATAACCTTCCTCCCTTCATAGTGTCATTTATTCAAACAACACTAATCCACTAGTGTCATCATATTTACCAACATCCCTTGCATTTCCATCGATTGAAGATTCAATTGACTAAGTTGATTGAGCAAAAGAACCAACTGTAAGGGAATATAAAGTGATTTATCAGCTTAATTCAGTAGATTCTATTGTTTAATTTCTAGTTCCATATCCATATCCAACTATAGATTTAGTAGTATATTCGTAAGTGGGTTATGCACCTAGGATTAGGTCCTATTTCGGGTCTCAAAATTTAGTATGCTCTACAATTCCATCAAGGGATACTTGTATTCCTAATGTCTCCACCTACTATGATCCTGAACCACATTTTATGTTCAATTTTTTTTTGGGTAACACTAAAAATATCTGTTCACAAATGGACTATGTTGCCACCCCTACTATTTTACTAATATTTACTCTCATATACCATCAATATTTGATTTTAGAACCACCATAGGTCCATATCTACTTGTATATTGAGTAAGAGAATAGGATAAATTAATTTGTTTCCATGCACTTTTTGTTATCCGACCTCCCTATGCTTAGGGGGAGTGCCTATTTATATTACCTCTCCTTATGTTCTATTTTACAAATTTTTGATCTAATATGCATAACACTTTGCTGATTATCTTTCCCATTAACGAATAAGAGTTCCTAAAGTCCATAACTTCCCTTAAAAGTTCATGGATTAACCCCTATCAATTCTCTCCCATTGACACCCTTCTTGGGTTTGCTTCAATTTTTTACTATGGATCCCCTTGTCTTTACTTCTCCTTTGAAAATTCCTAGTGTGACCAACTCCATCATTTTCACAATCTCTACTTCCTCTAAAAACCATTCTTCAAACCCTTTGCCTAACTTAGACTTGGAGATTAAGGTTGTACATCTACACTTGGGTTTCCTAGATATGTTTTTTTCCCATGTACAAATTAACTCCTACCTCTTCGACCATGATCTTTGAGGGCATGCCTTCTTCAATCAGTTTCAAGGATCATAACCAACTTGATTCTCCAATCCAATTTCTTACCAAGCCTAATTACACCTCCATTAGCATGCCCTTAGACTCCATTTTCTTTGGAACTATATTTTCTTCCTCCCTACTATCACCTTTTAAACTTGAAAGGATATTTTCTACCACTCTCCCCAATTTTTCCAACAATTTAAGGTTACAAATATTTCCATGAATTTTATAGCTCACCAAGGATCAAACGAGACTTTCCATTTATTTGTCTTTGGATGTAGAAACTTGGGTTGGATCTTATTATGCTTGTTGATCATTCTCTTGGACATCATTAGTCCCTTAAGTTATATTCTCTACATTTACATGTAGGTAGAGGATTTCCCACTACAATTTTTCATTTTAATTGGTTTTCCACCTTTAAATTTTCCTCGACATTTCACCTTGTCCAGACAAGTCACCTCACCATTTCTAGGTAACCCATTTGCACATGTATGATGGTGAATTTTTTTCTACAGTGAGTTTCCCTAGTTTAGCACACTTTTCATATTTTCACCCATTCAACTTATCCCCATTAAAATCAAAATCCCTTGTAATGTCTAATTTTATCATGAAACTCATGCTTTGATCTCATCATTTGTTTACCTCTATCTCGGGGCTATCAAGTAGCGATTTTTGTTTTGATGCTTCACTTCTCACTATGTTGTTGAACCCATTGATTCAATTCATTCATGCGGTGAATCCCCATCTAAATAAAAACCTCCATCACTCACCCTTTCCAAGGAGACACACCCCATGTGTCCCCCTTTTCAACACCAATCATCTATCACATTCCCTACTCATCGTTCACTTCCAGGTATTCACATTTGGAACCTATATCCTTATTGTATTATACTTATTATTTTATTATTTACAAAATAAAAATGCATGAAAAAATAAAACACTTAAAAAAAAAAATACTAAACAGGAGGAAGGAGATTTTCTTATAATCATAATTTGTTTTTACATGCAACACCTCTTCATGATTTAGGTTAGTGATTAGTGTTTGCCTTTTTCAAAGAATTTCTACCGAGTCACCTACTAATGTCCTTTCATATATCGCATTTGTAATTGAGTCCCACTCATGCCATCCATTGGACTTATTCACCATGGTATTTGAGTCCCACTCACACCATCCATTGGACATAGTCACTGTGGTATTGGAGTCCCACTCATGCCATCACTATGAATTTGTGTTCATGGTCTCTGGAATATCCTTGATGTTACTCACCCTATTGTCTCCACTCTAGCTTTGATAGATTTATCCTATTATGGTTTATTTCGTTGCCTAGGTCAATGACCATTTATGCTTTATTTAAGGTAATTCATGTGTCTCAGACTCATATATATATATATATCCATTACATAACATCCAAGTCCTTATAATCTATCTATTCTATTCTTATCTCATGCTGGTTTTATAGACTTATCATTGCCATTTCTCCAATTATTTTCCACTATTGGCCACAACACAATTTTTTTTGGTGTTCGATTTAGAGGCCCAATACCTTGGTTTCCATTTTTCCCATTGGTAGTTTAATTTGCATACACCATTGGATTCTCCCCATTGACCCTTGACTACAACTTCAAATCATCCATTCACACCATGAAACTTCACACTCATACCTTGGTACCCATTTTCATCATTGACGGGATACCTCACATATGACAATGATTTCCATCATTTATTACTAACTAGATGGTTTCTTCCATGCTTGAATAAAACTCATTATTGCATCATGGAGATTCATACTTGGAGATGTCAATGTTCTATATCTAGTGAAAGATCATGGACATGTATGGATCCTTTCCAACATTATTATGATCCTATAGTGAGGGATTACCTTCAATGGGCTCTCTACATGTCTCAGCCCTTCCACTGCTATGGGTCTCCTCAACTATAGTTCTGTGACCCCACAGAGTGACATTGTTCCATCACATATTTTAAATGAAGTAATATTCATTTTCAAATGTAATGTATCATGACCTAGCATCATATGTACCATATGACAAAGACATGGTCCCATATTGTAATTGACTTAAATAATACATGAGATGAGTATACCCACCTTTTTTTGAGATATTATATATATCCTCACCTTTTATTTGTTTTCTAGTTTGTCTCCCTTATCTCTCTATTAGGGGTTCTCCTCATTTTGGCTCTCTTAATACTTTCTTAAAAAAACACATGATGTATTTCGGTTATATGATTCTCTTCTAATGTTACACATAAGGGGGAATCTATTATCACGCTGCTTGTGTACACTTGTGACACTTAAGTGATTTATATCAAACACATCACAAAACCCTTAAAATATGGATTATGTAACTCAAAACATTGGATGAAATACCAATTATACAAGAAAATGATAAGTCAAACATTAATTTGACCATCGAAGACTTGTGCACTTATTTATTTATGAAGCGGGTGGGTGTTCCTTTAATCCTTCAAAAAGCATGTAGTCACCATTGTAGCATGATTTTGGAAAATATTGTGGCATATTCAATGACACAATCACTTTAGGAAGCTTCTTGGTTAGTTGGCACCCTCAAGTTGAAATTCCCATTTGATTTATAGGTTTCTCCATTGGTGAATATAAATATTTATTTTTCTATATTGTTGATTATCTTATTATGTATTTGAATGCATTTTCATTTTGTTTTGAGCTAATTGTTTGGAATACTAATCATTGGTAGGAAATACTAATATTCGTTGGCTTGATGTCTCACGTGCAAGACCATTGAGAGGTGGAATCTCCACTTGGATCCTCTTCCTACTACCTAAACTTCAAGCCACCAATTCTATAAAGGGATTTCCAAGGTTTGCTTCACATTTCCTTAATTGAATTTCTAGTATTTTAACTTATCTATTTTCTTGAGTATAAAAGAAGTTAAAGTAGGTGTCATGTTTCTTTTATTTCTTCCTATCTTATCTTTCCAACTAGATGAAGAGTGTTCATTTGGTCACCTAGTGCACACATAACTCCACAACAAAATTGTATACTTGTATCAAATATGATATTAGACAATATATATTGGTTATAGGCATCACTCTTATACACATTAATCTTTGAGTTAAGATAATTTTTGATATATAAAGAAATACCACCTATCCCCTTATGCATAAATTTTTGTTTCCAAATTTCTATAAATGTGTATCCATCTAAATCAAGATTTCAATATTTTTCATGGTCCCTTGTTTCAACAAGAAATATAAGATCAATTCAGGTTGGTGTCTAGCTTAGCTTAGGTCATTTCCTCTAAGAGAATCTTTGAAAATTTATATTCTTGAGCTTTCTTATTGTTATAATACCCAAATTCCCCCTCTATATGACCCTTTCACAAGGGGAATGTTGTTGGAATCACTGCAACATCTAAAAAGAGTTTTATTTGAGGAACTAAGAACCTCCCAAAGAGATATCATTTGAAACCACCTTCAATATTTAAGGTGGAAATACCATTTTGTTTATAGATTTCTGCATTGGCATATAAAAATATCTTTTCTTGTCCCAAAAATTAGCTTGTTGTGTATTCAAATGCATTTTCATTTGGTTTTGAGCAAACTGTTTGGGAGACTAATCATTGGTAGGAAATAATAGTATTCTTTGGATTGATGTCTTGTGTGAAAGACCATTGATAGGTGGAATATCCACTTGGATCCTCTTCCTACCATCCAACCTTCAAGCCACCAATTCTAAAGGGATATCCAAGGTTCTCTTCACCTTTCCTTCATTTAATTTGTGGTAGTTTAGCTTATCTACTTGCTTGAGGGGTAGAATAAATTAAAGTATCTTGCATATTTCTTTTATTTCTACATGCCTCAACTTTCCAACTAGATGAAGTGTTCATTTGGTCACCTAGTGCACAAATAAATCCACAAAAAAATTGCATCCTTGTATCTGAAAGATGATATTACCAAGATTTATTGGTTATATGGATCACTCTTGTACACTTTAATATCTGAGTAAAGATCCTTTTTGATATAGAAATAAATAACACCTATCTCCCTTTCACTTTTGGGGATTGGGTGTAATCTGATACGAAACAAATAAAATGAACTACAAATAGTCGAGGAGGAACAACTTCAATGAAAGTAGGTGGTGTCTAAAGACATTGTTACAACACTTAAGCACATCACATAGCGATCAAAACATCACAATGCATATTGAACACATAGACCATGTTCAAAAATGCATATAACACACATGATAATGACCCATCAGGGCTGCTATTTATAGCCTCAAGATATAACATGTTATCACATGATTTGTACTTATGCAAATCCCTCCACAAGATGCCAATCTTTTGTAAAAAGTGGAAGTTTCTATCACTGTCACCTAAGTAGGGACTTCCATCATTTTAGTGATGGAAGAAGGTCCATCACAAGGGAGGCTTGCCTAGTGATCTCAAGGGATCAAATAGCAAGATTAGTCAAGCCTACAACCCCCTATCCTGGTCACCTAAGTGTTAGGTCTAGGTCTAGGAGAGGTAAGAAAGATAATGAGGTAATTGGTTCACCAGTACGAGACAATAAACTATTTGGAGCATAATATAGACAATTACCAAGTTATATAGCCCACATATGACCTCTCAGACACTAGATAAACAATAAATCTAATTTTTGTTTCCAATCACAACAACTAAACAAATGTATAATATAAATAAATCTTTTGCAACAACATCAAGAAAAAGTACTAAGAAATGTAGCAATTTAGCATGAAAAACAAGCCTTCAATATGTACAATAATATCCAATTACTAGATCTGAATTCTAAGTATCTTAAGCTACTTTTCAAAGTATGTATGCAACAAATTGAAGTAAAAATCAATGGTTGTAGAAAAATTTTGTACATCAAGAAATAACATTAGTTTTCTAAAGTTAGGGTTAGAGAAGTTAGTAACATCATAGAGAGAGAGAGAGAGAGAGAGAGAGAGAGAGAGAGAGAGAGAGAGAGAGAGAGAATATTAATCCTAAATGCAATTTTCACCACAAGAAGAGCTTTAGATTAGTGTTGTTGTCTTTCAAGGATTATGTAGTAAAGCATACATGACCTTGAAGATTGAGCTAGATGATAAAGAATAATATTTAAGACCTAATGTAAAAGTCTCTTGGACCTTAGGTGTCGTTTTCTCTCTTCTAGATAACCTAGGTCAAGGTTCAAAACCCTAAGGTGCAAATCCTTTTGGGCCTTATGTTATTAACCCTAGGAAATAATTCTCTCACAAATCTTGGACAAAAAGGGCGTGTGGAGGAGAGAAATACTTATGTCTCCTCCCTAGGGTTTCACCAAGGCAAAGTAACATGCACAAGATACTAATTAACACCTTTAAACATTATAAATGCCATAAAAATTATAACAATTACTTACTTATCCAATTTGTTAGGCTTGAAAAAACCTAGTTGTAGTAATACATCATCCAAGAAAAGAAAAAGCACCCACAAATATGCTCCTCCAAGAGTAGCTCATGAGATCCAAGAGACAAAAAACAAGTAGAGCGGACTTTTCTAAAGTTTCACTCCCACAAATGTGACAGGAAGTGATGATCCAAATGAGAGGAGTGCTAGCCTTATTTATAAGGAAACCCCAGCGCTCCAAAAGTCACAAAAAGTGAAAAGTCATGTCTCTTAGTGGGGTCGACCCCCAAATTTTCCTTTACAAATGTCAAAACATGAAACATAATACATAAATGGTCACACATGTGGTGATGCCATGTCTCCAATGGGATAAGAGGGCCTTTCCAAGGCCATGTGTCATCTTCTAAGGCACAATTGTAGTGGAATAATGATTTTCCACATCTCAAAGCCATCAATGGTATCCAAGTGGAAACAAATCCCATCATCTCTATCAAACCCTAGCATGAAGACATCATCTAAATTCCCAACTTCCAAGGTGCAAGGGGTAGAGGAGAAGTTTGTATATCATCTTTGTGTGTCCTCCAATCATATCCCTATGCAACTTACTCCATCTAGTTTTAGATAGCATATTGGGTGTAGATCCCAGAGTGTGGTCTTTCTGCCCATCTCTGTGCCACCATGAAAAAATATATCAAAACTCAAGCCCATCTATACATCGTCCAAGTTCCTGAAGATGTGAGAGTCACTGTCTGAATGTATCAAGTCACTAGGTGGCTCACCACTCTGCATCACACATGCCATATCCTACAATAGAGGCACAATGTCCTGGGTGAAATATTTGGGAATCCTTCAAAGAACCATGTCAAGGGAAATTAGATCAAAACAAAATATGAAATCAAGGAATCCAATGTTTATAATACATACAATCCTTAAATATTTAAAGTAATTTGTTACTTAATATATAAACCACATGAACAATTCACACCGATATCCCTTCAAATTTCACACTAGCTTAGGAATTTATGTAGTTTGGCAAGTTTGAATATGGGAGGAACTTCATTTGACCCTATTAAGTGTGCCAACCAAAACAATGAAAGAAAAGACCAGGTAGAGGGATATGTCCCGAGGGAAATAGTGAAGGAAAAGAACCCTTCAAGAGTAAGTGTGATAGTGGTACGTGTTGGGATTACTTCATGGATTATGGTGTCATTGAGTCCATTTCTATGAGCACCTTTGTGGAGGGTGCAGTTGATCTTGAGTTACCTCTTTCTAAGCACTACATTTTTCCAAACCCATTTATTTTCCCTTTTGTTTTTCCTCTTATCATATTTGCAAGTCCCCTTTTATAAGGTTTCAAGATATAGCATCACTGCTTGGGACCAGGGTGAATAGGTAAAGGGTAGAGCTCAAGTTGGAATAGATTTTTAGATTCATATGATATCATTCCTTTGTTTCTTTAGCATCATTCTTTTATTCTTTTAACAATATCTCTAATCAACCTTCGGGCCTTCAACCCCTCTTCTCACGAGAGAATGAACCATGACCCATTACTGAATTTTAATACACTGCAACAGGCTCTAGGATGGAAAGTGTTAAGTATGGTGGGGAACATAATGTTACCCTTGTGAGGGACCCCCAATGGTACCCCTTTTCCATGGGTGGTGACAACACATGAGTTGGGAACACATGCTNTTTGGCAAGTTTGAATATGGGAGGAACTTCATTTGACCCTATTAAGTGTGCCAACCAAAACAATGAAAGAAAAGACCAGGTAGAGGGATATGTCCCGAGGGAAATAGTGAAGGAAAAGAACCCTTCAAGAGTAAGTGTGATAGTGGTACGTGTTGGGATTACTTCATGGATTATGGTGTCATTGAGTCCATTTCTATGAGCACCTTTGTGGAGGGTGCAGTTGATCTTGAGTTACCTCTTTCTAAGCACTACATTTTTCCAAACCCATTTATTTTCCCTTTTGTTTTTCCTCTTATCATATTTGCAAGTCCCCTTTTATAAGGTTTCAAGATATAGCATCACTGCTTGGGACCAGGGTGAATAGGTAAAGGGTAGAGCTCAAGTTGGAATAGATTTTTAGATTCATATGATATCATTCCTTTGTTTCTTTAGCATCATTCTTTTATTCTTTTAACAATATCTCTAATCAACCTTCGGGCCTTCAACCCCTCTTCTCACGAGAGAATGAACCATGACCCATTACTGAATTTTAATACACTGCAACAGGCTCTAGGATGGAAAGTGTTAAGTATGGTGGGGAACATAATGTTACCCTTGTGAGGGACCCCCAATGGTACCCCTTTTCCATGGGTGGTGACAACACATGAGTTGGGAACACATGCTGGGCACCAAGGTGAAACAAGGAAACAAACATAACTTCTTCATTCATTGATCCATTATCCAACTTCAACCAATGATCCTCATCCACATGCCTATTATATTAAGCACAACACTTCACATGAAAGAATGACTAACATACCTCATGGTGATGCTAGCTTACCATCTCCCATACATTGATTTGACTGGACATGATGAGCTTGGATGTTCTGAAGAAAAAGGAGGAAATCTGAGGGGCGATGCTAGGTTGTTGTCTGTGGACATGTTAATTATCATCATGGTTGGGATCATTGTCTTCATTGTGGGCCATGAGACATGATCTCCTTTAGTTACCCCTAGGCATGGGGGGGTAACATAACCAACTTCCTTGGAATTGGGAATATCTTGTCTACACACTATCATTGGAGATTAGAGTTGACTCTGACAAATCCATGATGTCTAGTCGATTTGAAAAGGGTGCTCAACTTGATCATCCATGCGTCCAACTTGCATTCCATTGCTCGGCTGGTCGATCCATCGACTATCTATCTTCAAATTTTGGTCGACTGTCTGACTAATAGGATTGTTGAATACTTTCTCAACTAATGTAGATATATGGTCGATCGCTCGAATCACTGCTTCCAGATGTTGGTCGAACACCTTATCGATTGATTCTGGGAGAAGTGTGATGAACCATCGGAAGCCGAGGTTCCAAGACACCCCCATCAACACATGACTCTGTAGATTCAGGAGGTGAAATTAAGTCAACATAACACCCCCCCATAATTGTAGCTTCCTGTATCCCAAGCATCAAATGGAGCTTGAAAAATTTAGCTTTAGGTAATGGTTTTGTAAAGATATGAACAACCAGATCATCAATTCTACAATATAAAAGAGAGACAAATTTCTCTTGAACCATCTATCTCAAATAGTGAGGATGGAGCTCAACATGTTTTATCTTACTGTGTTCAATAGGATTAACATAGTTACCAACTTAATGAGAACTCTACAGAGTTCTCGTTTTTTTGGGGGTCCAATTTTTTACCCCATTTTTAAAAATGGTGCTACCGGTAGCACTCCTCTCCCTTTTTAGGTGGTTTTTCGATATTTAAAATTTTTCAATCCACAATGTTTACACATTTTTTTTTAAATGCTTATTTTTCATCTATTTTCATTTTTTTTTCAATGGTGTTTTTAGTCATTTTTCCATGCTTCTTTCAATCTTAAAAATATTTTTTACCATTTACTCTTTTGAAATTACAAATTTTCATATAATTGTGTCTTTTTAATTAATTTATTGTTCCATACTTTTAAAATATAATGGAAAACACCATTCTTAACACATTGTTTACCTTTACTTCAACACATGGAAAAAAATTGTAGTTAAATAACACTATTTTTTAATATTTAACAAAAAAATATAATTCAATTTTTTTATATAAATTAAAAATTAAGAAAAATAAAAGAACTGAAATTAAAAAAAA
>ML778302.1:693689-708623 GCA_009831015.1 Picea engelmannii | reverse complement strand
CTTTCATGATTAATCTCCATCCAAGATACTTGAGTAGATCTCCAAATCAAATCTTCAAAGGGTTGAAGAGGAAATTCGAATTTGAGGCTTGATGGTCAAGTTTGACTTGGTTGGAGTCTTTAAATACACCTGTAAACATCATGCAACTCATCCCACTTTCATATATAAGTGTAAACATGTCATTTTTCCAATATTTAATCATAAATTCACTCAAAAACACTAAAATAGATGCATTGGAAAATAATATGTCTAAAACCCATGTAATCATGAAAATGGTTTAATGTAAGGGTATGAGAAAGCGAAATATGGTAAAAGTGAAGTGAAAGTGAATTGAAATTGAAGTGAAAGGTTGGTAAAAAGATGGTACTTTGGTGACCCAACAGTCACTACAAGAATCATTGTCCCGAGTTAAAGAAAAGGAAGGAAACACACGAAGCATCAGTTGCCGAAGAAAGGGAACCCTCAAAGAAGGCCAAGCATGATAAAACAAACTTCTTCTTCTAAGACAAGGTAACAAATATTCTTCATAATTCATGTACATACCATACTTACATAATTTATGTACATATCTTGCATATCTTTTTCTTAGAAGATAAGATGTTCAAAGAGAAAAAATACCTATGGAAGAATAACAAGATAAGGATTGCTATCACAATGACTACAAGTCAAGAAATACACATGAAAAGATGAAGTACATTGACAATCCTTGGTAACAATTCCCGTGGAAGCTATTAACATAAGTAACAACTACAAGATAAGGCAAAATCAGAATCAAACTTGAAGAAACCTGGAAGAAGTAAAAACAGAAAGAAGTCAACAATCAAGAGGAAATTAGAAAAAGACTTGTGACACTTTGCATAAGGCAATAAGGATGCAGAAGGAAGCGTGGAATCTCTTAGATGGAGGGAGCTGATTATATAATTCCCAAAGAAGAGCATGCATTCATGCATGAAGAAAGGGTTAGGAGGGAGATAATCCTAAATAATATGATCCATTGAGGATTATGAAGTATCTATCCATGTTCCCATTAATGGTAGCAACCATGAAAAACAAAACATGTTCAGTTTGACTTTAGAATAAGTCTTCTTCGAAAAGAAGCCTTAAAGTATCCTTGGTTGTCCATCCACATCCATGATCCTATGAACAAAGGAAGAAGTTGGAATCTTCAGGGCATGGAATCTATAGAAAAATCCATGGACCCAAGAGCTAAAGAGAAACATGAGGAAGAACATGAAAATTCCAAGAGAGAAAGAAAAACCAGAACAACCAGTCATTATATCAAGAATCACAATACTACCATATTGGTTTGAACACAGTAGAAGCAATCAAGTAGAAGAAATAGAATTTGTGATGAAGAATAGTGTATGAAATACTTATGAATGGAAGCATTGCGAGATTCAGAACTTGAGGTTCTCCTAGATGGAGGGAGAAGACTATGATGATAGCTTGTTCCAGTAAACCAGACATACCTCTACCTGAGCCATTATATCATACACAATATTCATGGGTTGGATTTTACATTAGATGAATGTAAGGATTGTTCTCCTCAACAGAGTAATTGAACAAAGAAGCGTATGTAGAGAAACCTCAAGGTTTTGAGGTATACCAGAAAGAGACCCTTGTATGAAGATGGAAGAAGATTTTGTATGGAGTCAAACAACTTGGTGCAGAGCCTCTCATGCACAGTAGAAGCGTGGTGAGAACTTTCTATAAAAGAGATATTATATCAGAATGGTTACTCAGAAGTCCAGGATGATGGATTACTAATCGATGAAAAACTCTCATGATGAAAGAATAAGTGCCACTTGGATATGTTCCAGTTTGAGCCTTGCCACGATGTCATGAGCTAGCAGGAAACAAAAGAGCTGAATCCAACCATGATATACTATAATGATCAGAGCTATATGAAGCCTTCAGAGAAAACCAATGTTCCAGATAGACCAAAGTACATTGATATCGAGCATTACATTCTTTGTGAGAAAGTCTAGAAAAGAGAAGTGGTTCTCAAAATATATCTCCACTGATGAGAAGATAGAAGATATTTTGGTAAAACCTCTGTCCAAGATGAAAAATATTGTGCACTAAAGAGAACAAGTTGGAGCTCATGGGGACGAATTCTTATTGAAAAAGGAAGAGACTACTCCTAGGTCGGGAGGGAGAACTGATGTGTTATTGATTTATGGAAAACCATTTTTTAGTTCAAAAAATGGTCCAGGATGAGAAGTTCCTTTCCAGTTCGGAAAGTGGTTTGAGATTTTTGACGGACAACCATTTTCCAGTTCAGAAAATGGTCCAGATCGGATGATCATTTTCGTAATGAAAATGGTTTGATATATTGCTGATGTACCATAGACATCGATTCCCCTTGTGGCCAATGTGGTGGAATGGTCTAGGACAATCATTCTTCTTGAAAATCACTCTCAGTAGTGGTCAACTAGAATGGTCCGTCTCGCCGAGCAATCATTCTTTCAAATTTCACAGTTGTGAGAAATTTCGAAGAATGACCCATTTTGGAGGTTGGTGGAGGATAGACATTTCCTTAGGAAATGGTCCAAATAGTCATTCCCTAGGGAAAAATCATTCTCTCTAGGTTTCACTTTGTTTAGTGCTAGAGGAATGGTCTAGGTTTAGCAATCAGAGACATGCATTCCCTAGGGTAGACTCATTATATCCAGGTTATACTATGTTTAGTGCCAGAGGAATGGCCCAGTTAGGTGAATGGTCCAGGCTCATAAATCAAGACAATTATTCTTATATGCTTGAGAAGAATAGTCCAGATATCTCATGGTTGATGTTTTACTTTCTGAGGGAAGATGCTGTTCTAGATCTCACAGATGTGAGTGGAAGATGGCTCAAATGACTCAGTTTATATCATGATATTGTTTTCTATGCAGGTTGATATCATATGATATTATTGCTATGGAGACTGCATGTCTCTGGACAATAGATGTATGCTACTATGGTCAATATGTTCCACTGGTTGTGACTATGTGTCACTGATTGAGTAGTCGTGTGCTAATTTATGTGGTAGTGTTCCATTGGATTGTAGTTGTGTATTACTATGGATAAACACAGTTGTGTTATATTGAATGACATTGTTATGATTGCCATGTAGACTATCAGTAGTGTTAAAAAATATTATCAGCTAGATGGATAGTCAATGTGCTTGTGAACATGCATTCTCCAGGTGGAGAATGGTCTAGATAGAACAGATTATTGTTGGACATGTATTCTCTCTATGGAGAATGGTCCAGGTTGAAATTTTGTTGACATATCATGAACTAGTATTTTTCCTAAAGGCACAGATTGTAGCCCAATCTCTATGGTACATATGACTTGATTAGAAAATAGTCCTAGATTGAGATTCCTATAGGAATGGTCTCTGTATTCCATGGTGTAGATTTTAGCATCTGTTGGGATAGTCATTCTTCTAGGACATATGTACAGATTAGAAGAATGGTCCTTGTATCACTATGTGGAGGGAGTGACTTATTCGGCATCATGCCTGATTACTCAGATAGAGTATGGATTCGAGAGATGATGCAGTTGATGCTATCATATGATAGAGATGATGGTGCTCATGATCTAATCATGAGTTAGTATGGAAGGCTATGAAGATGCTACCCGTTGAATGGTATGTTTGTACTCAATACCATTGCCTTCAATACCTCCCTAGCTAGGAGTGAGTGTTGATATTATGGTAGCTGCGTGAGGTATTTACATCCATGTGTAACCCTGACAAGAATAGAATATTTCAGGAAGTAAGAAGAAACCCAAAAGCATTAAACATAACCCTAGAAGACAAGTCGACTCAAGGAAATATTTAATATTAAGTATTTAGCCTCTAGAATGAGAAGTCAACCCAGACAACTTAGGGAAAACAATATAAATACAAGTAGCTAGACCTCATTTGGTACACACAACTTGAAATTACAACAGTGAAGAAGTGTGCACTGCAAAAATTGGGCAAGTGCACAAGTCTGGGGAGTAGCTGTAGCTGCAACTATTGCGATTTGTATTCTCAGTTTAGGTTCGGACTTTCTATTGTTTATATTTGGAATTTCTGATCAGTCTTGGTTATCTTTGCTTGGTGCATTAGCCTTGGTTGGCTATTGGTTTTCTTCCAGAATCAATCTCTGTCAAGGTTAAGATGCTTGGGG
Source organism: Picea engelmannii (assembly GCA_009831015.1). Lineage (NCBI taxonomy): Eukaryota > Viridiplantae > Streptophyta > Pinopsida > Pinales > Pinaceae > Picea > Picea engelmannii. Next base: position 704,463 of record ML778302.1, on the reverse strand, counting down.
GTGGCTTCGGCCTATGGTTGGGTGAAAATATTGCTATATTGTCTATGGTTAAACAAGAACATCTATTATTTCTAACAATTATAACTGCAAGTAGTCGGCCTGGAGAAACATCACTGACATCAGGACCAACATATTCAATTGTCTTAGCAGCCCATCTGGGTAGATATGAAAAGGGTGAATTTCCATGCATTGCAAAAGGTTGATCATAAGTCAGAATAATTTTAGTCAAAGGAGATGGATGACTAGTCGAAAGAGAAATCGAATGACCATTTGACTCAGAGGTCAAAATCCCAGTCGAAACAAGAACATAGTTTGACTGTCCAGTTGAAGGATTGAAAAATGGAATAGGAGAACTAAAGTTGGACACAACATCAAAGTGACCATACTAAAATAATCTAGAGGAGGCATTCAACAACTTGATTCCATACGATTTCTCATCAAACCATTATACATTTCTTCTGATAATGATCTGCCATTTGACATGGTCAAATAGTTGATAGGATTTGGACTCTTAAAAGTATCCCAACATGATGCAATCATGACTATTTGCATCCAATTTACTTATGCAATCATTCGAAATATGAGCTCAGGAAACACATAGAGGTGGCCAACTAAGGGATTTATTCATACCATCATTCCATTGGAGTCATAGAAGGAACAACTTGATTCACAATATGATTGAGTTTATAGTTTGCACAATAGACAAATTCATCCTAGAAGCGAGGAGGAAAATATTTGGTCTGCAAAATACATTTAGCCATTTCGACTTATGTTTGATTCTTGTGTTATGCAATGCCATTTTGTTTAGGGGTATGAGGAACTGAACATTGCTAGTCAATAACATATCAAAGAAGGTATTCTTCAAAATTTCAATTCACATGCTCACAACCATTGTTTGATCTCAAGCACTTAATGGGTCAACCGCATTTCGTTTCAGCAAAGGCCCTGAATTCTTTAAACTTTTCAAAGACAAGATTCTTTTTTTTCTTCAGGAAATAAACCCAAGTGAAATGAGAGATATCATCAATAAAGGTCAAAATATACCTTGCACATGATAAGGAAGGTAGATTGATTAAACATAGATCATTGTAAACTAGCTTCGAGAGGTTTTGTCCTTGCCACACTTTGCTAGAGTCGAAGGGTTCCTGATGATGATTTACAAGCACACATCCTCTACAGACTCCATCAGGGGGGAAAACTTTAAGTATACCAACAACCATATTTTGAGTTTCCATCGACTATAGACTTCATAAATTTAGGTGTTTGATTCGTTGATGCCAATTTCGACTTCGTTCATCAATGTGATCAATAAGATAAGTCAGTTCAGGGTCGGGTCGAGTCGTGTCACAAAACTTGTCAAACTATCCTTCGAGTTGAGAAACCGTCCAACAACAATCGACCAACATTTATTCAAATCTCGAACAAAGAACCGATTTGGCCAAAACTCCATAATATTACTTGTTTATGTTAATTGAGAAATCAACAACAAATTGGAATTGAGGTTCGACACATAATAATTATCGACAATCTTTCCTTATCGACATGGAACATCACCGTGACCAATAATTTCGAGATCAAATTCATTAGAAGCATAGATCTTTCTCTCCACGCCTTTATCTAAGGACGTGAACAAGGAAGCATCCTTAGCCATATGATGAGTGCATCCAGAAACGACTACCCATTCATTATGCGTAGAATGGGAAAACAATGTTTGAGAAGTTTTGACTTGGAAGGTGAAATTATAAATGGGTCGATTAACAATGGACTGTTGGAACAGGGGAAAACTTAGGGTTCAACGATCAAGAGCGCACCAATAAAGCCCTAACTACCGGCCCTTTCGGAAACACTTGCGAAGCAGATAAAGTCTCACCCGAGGTAGAGGCAAGGGTAGTTGCAGGACTCAAGTGTCTGCAACCTTAGTTGGGACATAGATCTGTGATTATAACTCTTAATATAACACTTACCACTGTTGGTTATTTATTATGAAATCAGTAACCACTTCGCTGGTATAACAGAGCTTTGCAACATTCACTATGAACTAGAATATTCAAGCACTTAACACCAACATATTATTAATATCTAACAGATCAAGCACTTAGCATATACACATGGATCATGTCTAACATTCTACACACCATAAGCACTGAGCATAAGCATATATATCAGATCTATCTACTCTTATCAAAGCACTTAGCAATTAATCACATCAATGCATCGGAACAAGGTACAAAGAAGAAAACACCTTATTTACGTGGTTCACCCCCACCCTGGGGCTATGCCCACCAACTCTTCTTCTTTATTAGTGTCTTCAATCAGTTACAAGCACAAAGCCGTCAAAACCCTACTACACACAGGGCATAAGATCTGTGTAGCTCGCTAGATCCTTCTTCCTTGCGTTACATCAAAAATCCTTTTCCAACTTCCTACAATGACTTGCACTTAGCCCTGCAAGTCTCATATAGGCACAAATCACTTACAAACCTTACTTGCACTTAGCCTACATCACATAGATGTCGATATTCGACTACTACTTTCTTGCCTATCCTTCTATTTATACATACAAAAGAGGCCTAAGCGTGGGTAAACCCACGGGCCAACATCCCTTTCCCATTACATATTCCCAAAACCCAAAAAGGGACCCAAAAGTGGGCCGAGATTCCTCAATCTCTGCTTCGTCTGGCGCTCCATCTTCGACAGGCTGTCAAAGTCCCAAAAACGGTCAAACATGACCAATATTATCCCAAAACTTGGTCAAGGGACAACATGGACACATCTCCTTCAAGTCTCTTGTCCTTCTCCTCCAGGTCATCTCTCTTTTTATGGAAGTTCCTCTCAACATGTCATGTCTTTCCACAGTATTGACATGTCTTCTTATTTTGATTATGAAAAGGTACATCTATGTTCCCTTTAGGTTTTTGTTCAAGACATCCAAGTCTTTGTATAGGGGCATCAAATTGTCCTCTTTCCTTATGAGTCACCTTTCCCTTTCCCTTAAGCAAGCGATCTTGATGTTTTCCACCAAGTTTGCCTTCATCAAGAAATATGTGTTGATCAGTAATCAATAAGCCACAAAAATATTCAAATGTGTAATCCTTACCATCTTCCTTTCGTGCTTGCTGATTGGTGCAGAAAGTCAAAATGAACATGTCTAATGGTTTCTCAGATTCATGAGGACCAACTCGATGAGTTGCCTATCTTTATTCAGATAATTCTTTCCAAATTCTCCCAATTTCAACTATAGTTCCTTCACACATGCCAAATAGTCCTCAATTATGTCGAAATAATGAGGATAGAGAGATATCAACTCTTTCTCTAGTTGCATGATGTGGATTTCATCAACTCTATCTAATAGAGACTTCATCTTCTTCCATAATTAATGAGGGAAGTCAATTCCACTGGTGTGAAATCGATTATCCCATGTTATATAGGTCGTGATGACCCTCGCAGCCTAATCCTTCTTTCCGTCAACAACGAACTTCATCTGATCCTCTATCAGATATGAAATTACAGTCTATGTATATTGCCACAGTCCTTTACTCTTTAGTAGGGTTTCCTTGTCTGGAGCCCATACAACATAATTTGATCCATTCAAAACAATAAGATTGATATTTGAAGCCATTTCGATATCTTAATATATCGTATATGTTTCCATAAGTTACAGTCAACAAATAATTGGCTCGTAGTCAATCACACAATGGATCTAACTCAACAATATTTGCAGACAACAAACGAGGTCCCAACTAGTCACTCTGAATCCATGTTGGGGATTGGGTTTAACCTGATATGAAACAAATAAATTGAACTGTATATAGTCGAAGAGGAATAAATTCAAAGAAAACAGGTGGTGGCTAAAGACACCATTACAACACTTAAGCACAATGCATTGTGATTAGAACATCACAATTCATATTGAACACACACACCATGTCCAACATTGACATATAACACACATGATAATGACCCATCGGGTATGTTATTTATATCCTCAATATCTAACCAATGTCCTTGGAATTGAGAAGATCTTGTCCACATACAACCGTCAAAGGTTAGATTTGACTCCATCAAATCCATGTTGTCTAGTCAGCTCGACAAGGGTGCTCGACCTAACCGTCCATGTGTCCAAATCATAGTATTGCTCGGTTGGTTGATCCATTGACCGCCTGTCTTCGACTACTGGCCAATTTTCCGACTGGTAGGCTTGTCGACTACTTGAACAACTGATGTAGATATTTGGTCAATCACATGACCGACTGTTTCTAGATGTTGGTCAACTGCCAATTGTGGATAATCCACCATAGGAAAATCACCCTGATTTGAAGATGATATTGACTAAGCATCAAATAGTATTTAACACACCCTGTGGTTTACCCCCCTCACATGGTGAGCATGATCATGGTATTCCCTTGATTCCAGGAATTCAACCACCCAATGTGCATCCTTATCAATATCATTTGCACAAAATAATGAAATTATAAATATTATTCAAGAATTGTTGGAGTTAGGAGTCATCTATCCAAGCATTAGCCCTTATTCATTATGTGGTACTTAATAAAGAAGGCACTTTGTGCTTGTGTCTATATTTTTATGTTCTAAAAAATTTTAACATCAAGGAAACATTTCCCATCCCAGTGAGTCATTGATGATCTCTTGGATGAGATTCATGGTGCTAATTTCTTCACTAAACTAGAGCTTTGTTATGGATAACACCAAATAAGGATGAAGGAGGTGGAGATTCCTAAGACAACCTTATACTCACATGAAGGCCATTATAAGTTCTTAATGATTCCCTTTAGACTTTGTAATGCCCCATCCACCTTTCAAATCCTCATGAATAAGATTTTCCGACCTTTCCTATGTAGTTGTATGTCAATTTTCTTTGATGATATCTTAATCTATAGAAAAACTTGGGAAGCACATGTGGAGCATGTAAATAAATTGTACAACTCCTCTAATCCAACCATTTTTTCCTCAAATGCACTTTTGGCACTTTAGAAGTTGAATACTTGGGTCACATTATTAGTCAGAAAGGGTGTAACTTGATCCCAAGAAAAAATTGATGATGCAAGATTAGACACACCCCAATATTTTGAAAAGCTTATGTGTTTTTTAGGACTTATATGCTACTAAAGGAAGTTTATGCAAAATGATGGGTAAATTATCAGTCCCTTAATTTCCCTACTAAAAAAGAGTTCCTTTGTATGGAACAAGGCTACCAAGAAGGCCTTTTCAATCTTAAAGGAAGCCATGTGTACTACACTCGTCTTAGTTAGGTCTGATTTCACTAAGACTTTTGTCATGGAACGTGATACTTCAGGTAGAAGTCCTGGAGCATTACCAATGCATGAAGGGCACCCCTTAGCATTCATCAGTAAATAGTTGTGTGATAGAAATTTGGGTAAGTCCATTTATGAGAAAGAGATGATGGCCATCCTTCATGTAGTTGATACTTGGTGTCCATATCTCATTGGGAGGTGCTTCTATATCAAGAAAAATCATCATAGTTTGAATTATTTTTTGGAACAAAGGTTGTCATCGCCTTAGCAACACAAGTTAGTTACTAAGATGCTTGGGTATGATTATGAGATCATATATAAGAACGGAAAATAGAATGTGGTGGCTAATGTATTCTATAAGATATAAGAAGACGAAGGTAATCTCTTTAATTTATCCTTACCTTATTACATTGGCTCGCAGAAGCATGAAAATAATGGTTGACACATGACACTATGGTTTGACTCATCCAAAGACTTCATGAGGGTCTGAATCCCCCTAAGGGATATACTTGGAAATGGGATATCTTACGATATAAAAGGTAATTTTTTCTGGTGCCAAATATAGCTTTTAAAACAAATGAGTGTTAGAGGAGTTGCATTCATCCCCTACAATAGGTCACTTTGGCTTTCAAAAAACCTATGAATGAGCCAAACACTCTTTCTCTTGGGAAGATATGAGAAAGGACATATGTACTTTTGCAGTAGCATGTGACACTTGTCAAATGAATAAAGGTGATAGAGTGAAGACTCCAGGGGCATTGTAGCCACTACTGATACCAATCAATATTTGAGACTAACATTTCTATGGATTTTATTGTGGATCTCCCAAAAGTATGAAACAAATCGGTCATCCTAGTGGTAGTTGACCACCTTTATAAATACGATCACTTTTGTTCTTTACCACACCCATTTATGCTTTCCAAGGTTGCCCAAGTTTTCATGGATTAGATTTTTAAGTTACGTATCATGCCCACTTCCATTATGTTGGATCATCATCCCACATTCACTAGAACATTCTAGGAGTTGTTTAAACTACAAGGTACATAGTTGAAAATGAGCACAATGTATCATCCTCAAGCTAATGGCCAAATAGAAGCAATCAACTAGTGCTTACAAACCTATTTGAGATTCTTTTCCTTAATGAGTACCCCTTTCCAAATGGTGGTAAAATATCAATTATCATGGTGCTACCAAACTATCACTATATAAATCCATCCCCCCTTTCATAGCTTCATACTTACCCAACACACCCAAGGTTTGGATGTGGATAATACACTTAACACTAGAGTGGTCATTCTTTGTGTTAGCACCATGATTTTCGTGGCTAAGGTTAGAGGTTTGTCAACAATTTTTCAAAGTCATGCATGTTAGCACCCATATTTTTTTTATTCCTAGAATCATCAAACATCTCCAAGGGTTAGTTTCAAACGGAAGGTTTTCATTTATTATTTCCATTTCCATTTGCAACTATGCGCTGCAAAATTTGCTACGCACTGCGCAGAGCACTTTACCGCGCAAAGGACTATGTCGCGTGATGGATTTTCGTCACGCAGAGGATTTCTTCATGTAGTGGATGCTATTGCGTAGAGGATTTCGTCACACAGAGGATGTCATTGTGCAATGGATTTTCCTGCGCACAGGCTACAGGTCGCACTGCACAGATTACTGGTTTAGTGGTCAACTTCAAGATCAATTTGCGACCAACTAGAGAGGAATTTTTAAAATCCCCAAGAGGTTTTTGTCGAGGACAAAACAAATAATAAAAAAGTCTCTCATATTTTTAAAATGTGTCACGGATTGGGAGATTTGAAGGAATTGTTGAGCCCTATTTTTCAGTTTTCGTGATTTCCTGTCCACGCAATGTTTTTGTGACACGTATTTCGACCAGTTGGAGATGAATTTCAAGAAACTGAGAGAGGTTTTTATTTATGACGATCTTAAATACAAAAACCTATCTCAGTTTCTAAAAATATTTTTTTATTTGTGAGATACGATGCCATATGTAACACCTATTTTACCAGTTTGCTTTTCATTCTATTGCGTTTTTGCTGTAGGTTACTGTTGCGTAGCAGACTTGTTATGCAGGGATGACAGAGTGTCCAGCAGTGAAAATGATGGCTCATCACAACCATATGGTCAAATTTGGATCATGATCAATGAATGTAAATAACATTTCGGTTACGATTATGATTTAGCAAAGTCAGGTTTTCTATTTTTAGTGAATCCGTTGAAGTTATTGTTCTCTTTCAAAGAAAACGGATCCATGATTCCAGGAGAGAGTAGCTCGACCCTAACAGCCAAGGGTGACATTTATATTTCTATATAAGGGGATCATTTTTATGTAAACAGGGTTGGTTGGCAAATTGGGTAAACAACTTCTATTGTATGTAATTTGAGTTTTTGACCGAAATTTAATGCAAAGGTCTCATGACTTGATGAAAAAATTATAGTTGTGATAGTTGGATGTATTGTGTCTCTTTATTTACGTATGTGTTTCCTGCTACCTTTATTTCATATTGTGTACTTTCTATTTCAGAATGAATTTTTGAACCTGTGGATTCGCTGCATAGCGCCCCTTGTTCGCGCCACTTAGACAAAACATTTTATTCTAAAGCTAACCCCGAATTCATCCACAATGGAACTCCTGAGTTACTTCCTGTAATTTATCCTGCCACATTACGGTTCTACACTAAATACTATTGCTCGCCTAGCCTTATCCTCTCAAGCCCGGTCACCGATTCATTTATCTCGGTCATTCCCTCAAATTGACCCCATAGCCCAAGTTTACTTCATTGCACCAATATAACCATAATCCATTATAACAAAGGTATTAAATCTAGCCATTGTTTCAAAGTCATATCCTGCATGGAGACCACGCCATTTTCGAGAGAGCCCTCTCCAGATCCGAAAGGCTATTTTTGAGTCTCAAAGTTGGTTGAAAAGTTACCTTCTTCATTTGTTTATTAGCCAAACAAATTTACGGAGTGCTAACACTTTGCACACTGAAGGAAAATCTAGTTATGGCCCAAAACAAAATGAAGAAACATCGCTCTATGCATTCTTTGTAGAAGGGGATCAAGTTTTTCTTCATCTTCAACCCTATAAGTAGACATTTATCAAAGATATATGCCACTAGAAACTAGCATCAAAGTTATATGGACCCTATCAGATACTCCAATGCATTGGACAATCCTATATATTGGTTCTTCTTAACCACTCCAAGATCCATCTAGTCTTTCTTGTGTCCTATTTGAAGAAGGCAGTGGGGTAAAATTACCACATTCAAACTAACCTTCTAGAACTTGATGAAGAAGGATCCATTTGACTATAGTTGGAAGTAGTATTGGTCATTAGAGAGTGTCAACTATGCTAGCACAACGTTCATGATGTCTTCATACAATGGAAGAATATGCAGCTTGAATATGCCACTTAGTAACCAACATTGATTTTATTATAGTTTCCACATCTCCAACCTTGAGGATGGCATTGCTTTTAAATGGAGAGGGCATCTTAGGATCCTACCATAACCTTCCTAATTTGGGGTAGTTAGGATCTATTCAATTAGTATATGAGCTCATGATTATTTGAATAAGACCCATTAGATACTTAGTGGGTAGTTACTTAATGTAAGACCCATTAGATAGACAATGGGTAGTCACTTAATGTAAGAGGGTTGTTTTTATGAAATAAGACCCACTAAGTGGATGGTACTCATTTATGATGGGACCACAAGTAGTTAGGGCTCATTAGTAAGAAAATATTTATAGAAATAGAAGGCTATGTAATGTTTTGTGAAGTGTTGTTGTAAATGGAGATTTACTCATAAGAGGATTCCCCCTCACAAACACCCATGAACATTGCTCTCTCTTTTGAAAATCATCAATGCAAGGGTTATATTTTGCATGTTTAATCTCATTTTCTCTTGTAACTAATTTTATGCATCTATATTTCTCTAATTATTTGTGATTTAATTTGAAGGGTTAAGGATCACTACAACCTAAACTATTTTGGACATAAGTTATAGGCATGGTTTCTCTCTCAAACCATACCATTCCCCCCCACAGCTTCAACAACAATTCCCCCAACTTTCATAAGCTATTTCTAGCCACAAGTACTTGATACCCTCTTGCCATTTCAGTCATAAAAACCATAACACGAGAGAGGAGAACTGTGTTTTTGGGAGCATGTCCCCTCCCCATGCCCATGAATAGTTGAATAATAGAATGATAATGGAAAAGACAATGAGAGACATTTATTGCATGATATTTAGTCTCTTCCCAAGGATATGACACTTGTATTTGGTACATACACATAAGTCAAATATTGATGGGATTACTTATGAGAAAGCATGGGAAATAAATGGTATTACTTACAAAGGACAATGACAAGGTCAAGTCACCTGTTAACCCACTTTCCTCTTGCAGTATCATAATCCCCTTGTTGCTTCCTCAAGTAACGTTTTTGGTGGGTATTATATTATTATGTATTTCCTCTTTCTACATACTTTTACATAAACATAATCACATCATGTAAAATGTAACCTCCACAAAATAATCCTACACCACCACTTGGAATAATATGCATTCACTAGTTGGAACTTGTCCTTGAGCTCTACAGTAGGGATATTTACAATCCATTGTATATTTTTACCACACATGATTATTATAACTCAGCCTACATGGGTTGACTCTAATCACATTAACCATATCATACAATTGATACATGATTCATTACATTATAATTCAAGGTTATAATCAGGATATTACAATGGACCTCCTCCTCACAAGAAGAGGATAAGGGATGCAATAGCTATTGGTCCTACTTACCAGTCTAGGCATTTTGAAGCTATCAGAAAAGGGGTAGAGGAAATGGAGGATAGGTTCAAGTTGAAGATGACTAGAACCTGAAGTTATGAGATTGATGTTGGTATTATGAAACTCATTCATGACACTAGTTTCCACGTGAGTAGGGAATGAATGTATACAATGTCTGTAGGCCTTTATTGGCACATAAAGAAACAATTTTTTCATGGAATCAAGGGTAGACCAAGAAGAGGGTGTCAAGAGGACATTGTTCTCCAGAGGCTAGACCGATTGGACTCCAAGTAATATGAATCATCAATGATATCTGGGAAATTGAGTTGGAAAATAGGGGACTAATGCATGGGAACTAGGGGAAGTACACAAGGCTAGGGAAGCTAATGCATTGAAGTGAAAGGAAACAAATCAAACCAGGAAGGTAAGAGGCACCTTATTGGGGATGGAATTATACCCATAGGATTGACTCCCAAATCTTATCCTTTATGGTTCACTTTCCTCTCTTTGTTTCATACTATCAATTGCTTATATTATAGCCTCTTTGGGAAAATTATTAGAATTAACAAAAGCAACCTCAATTTTTGTTTACAATGCATCATAGGTCTACTAGAATATAAGGTTCTAGATAGAGTATTAGGTCAACTCAGACATAAGGACAATATATATATATATATATATATATAT
>ML778302.1:655283-693589 GCA_009831015.1 Picea engelmannii | reverse complement strand
CCCTCATCAAGCCATCAACCTACCAGCCTGCAAGGCATTTATTACAGGGCTAGCGAGCCGCTTTTGGTTCTCCGGGCCAGTGGAGTCCAAATACGGTCTTTAATTCTTGGTGGAAGTTAACGCCCCTTTTTCAGGTGCCTTCCTCCACCATCGTGGTCTCTATTCCGCACATCCCCTCTCAGCAGTTCTGCAATAAATTCAAATTGTCATTTACATTCATTGACCTCTTCCTGCAGGTCCATTTACATCACATATTCATACTTATGAGTTTTTCCATAGTCCTTGGCCAGTTTAGTTATATTTACAATCTGGGGGAAACAGGGTGTTACAGGAATGTGTCTCATCCTTGGGTATTTTATGAACCATTTGAGAAGATTACCTTCCAAACCCTAATCACCCCAATCTTCATGAATCATCATATGTGAGAGGATTTCTTTCCATATAGATTTAGAAACTTCACAGAAAGAAAAGATATGATTTGTTGTGTCTTCAACATTTAGACAAAAACTACAAGTTGTAGGCCCAATTCCACCTCCACGCTGATAGTTAACCCCTGAAAGTATACTATCCTTCAAACATAACCAGACAAAAAAAATGATCTTACTCAGAACGTTTACCTTCAAAATAGCTTTGTACCACCATCAATTTTCTCCCTTAAATTTTGTAAATACTAAGGACTGATAAGCTAACTTGACAGAGACAGTTCCCAATGCCTGGTTCCATGAACATACAAGATTGTCGCTGGAATCATTTAGGTCTAAGCCATATTCTTGAAGATCAAGGAGGAAAGAGTCCCATTCCAGAGCTAGATCGCTTGATAGTTTTAGGTGGTTAGAATCAAACCAAACAATCGAGGAACTTGAATCAAAAGGGCGAGTAGCTTGGGCGAGAGTAAAAATATTAAGATTATGGAGTTGAGTAATAAGGGTCGGAGAAAGAAAGCACATGTCATTTCCTCCAAAAAAGGCGTCCAGGCCGAGAGAGATTTGTTTTCCACATCCCACAGTCCAGGCTATCCATATTAGAATGATAGGCAGAGATGTCAAAAGATTTCTCCATATGATTGAAGCCGCAGGAAAATTAAATTATTTCTTTTAATCCATGATGGAACATCAATACCTTTTAGGTATTTTTGCCGTAACATTGTGCTCCACATTCCATCACCGAAAAGTCCTCTCCATCATGATTTTGTAACAAGGGAGTGTGCAAACCACTGTAAATTTTGTAAACCCCAACCTCTGTTTTCCTTGGGGAGGTTGGGGTTTATGAAATTCCTTTTATACATTAAAATATATCAAGGTACCTAGCAAAAACATGTTAGGTGACCCAACCGTTAAAGCGAGATTGCATGGGTTACATAGCCCATAAATTGAAACAAAATTGATGGCCTCACCAATAGAACAAGGAGGGTGTTTAGATTCTCATAAGTCGAGAGTGGAATAAGTGTTTTTAATGAAATAACATATTATAAGTGGATTATTTTATAAGATTTGATTTTAATGGATTTCCACGTCACGTTCAAGGCTCAAAATTTTCTTTTATGAGACAAAGATTGGAATGACACTTATTATTATACTTGTCGCTTGTCACACATGTATATAATGATATATTTGTGGTTTTACCTCATATTAGTTGAGGGTTGAAGAAATATTTGTGAGTTTTTTTCCGAAAGGGTTAGAGTATAAATGTATTTTTTTTTAATTATTTAAAAATAGTTATTTGTCACTATTGGTTATTAAATTGTTTTTTTTTTTTTTTATTGTTGGAGAGAAATACACAGTTTTCTATGCAACACTTAATACTATGATAAGTGGTATATACACTGTGAAATATATCTTAATGTATATGATAAGGTGTTTCGACAATATATATACCACTCATTAAAACATTGAATGTTGTGTAGCAAACTGTTTATTGCTCGCCCTTATTGCCCATCCGACGATGGATGTATCGGAATCTAGGCAGCTCTGAATCCTTGAATAAATGCAAACGTACTCGTCTTCCATTTTGATATCATCTGATTCACCTTCCTTTTAGGCATCATCTTATACGAGTGCTTAGTTTCAATGTTTATTTGAATATTATATTAATATTTATTTTATTAATATTACACACGTTATATTTTGCACCAGATCAAATCTTTCATTACATGCTTTCCTAATAATTGTATCGCCGTGAACATTGCATTGCAAATATTCTAAACACAATTTACATCCAAATATTGCCATGAACATGAAAAGAAAATGACAAGAAGTTGTGAAACATGATATAATCAATATGTATATAGATTGTCGTAAGAAGATTCTTTGTGACATTATAATTGTTTCGTTGTTGCATTGATCCCTCGGTTCTTCTGTTTAATGAATTTTATTTTGTTTATTAAATTCATTCGTTTCTATTTTCTTAATATCAGAGAGCAGCTCAAGATAGAAGTCAAGGGTACTTTTGCAAGGCAATAAAATATTTCACTTATAAAAGATTCACAATATTTATAGGATAGAAGGTGTGTCATGCATGAAATCCTTGTCAGAGACATAAACTCTCAAATATATGAAAGGTGTATTGAAATGTGAATTTGAATCATTGTTTAACAATCTACAAAAATTCGAAGGAACTAGACCTCCACAGGTTAGCATATACTTACCGCTATGCATTGTCATTCAACCTTTACCATTTAACCAGTCTAAATTCTTGCATAACGAAGAGTATATAATACTATGTAACCTTCAAGTATATAATACTATGTAACCTCTATGTAACCTTTTACAAATAGAAAAGACTAGATATTTCAGATTGGATCTTCCTATGATACCTTTATTCATTGTCTTTATATGCTTATTATTTGCCATGTCTATGGAGTGGAACAACATATCATTAAAATGTTATATCACACATATATATGAGACCCATATCAATCACTCATTTTGTGCTAACACCAAATTATGTAAGATTTTAATTTTTTAATGTTTATGCTAAATGTCAATTATTTTACTCATATTGTATTAATAACTATATGTAGCATTTCAATTTTTAATGTTTATGCTAAATATTTTACTTATATGGTATTAACAGGTAAATGTTTATGCTAAATGTTTTACTCATATTTTAGACGGACAATCATTTTCATAAAGAAAATGGTTTGACAGATTGTTGATGTACCATAGACAATGATTCCCCTTGTGGTCAGTGTGGGGGAATGGTATAGGACAATCATTATCCTTGGTAGTCACTCTAAAAAGTGGTCAAGCATAATGGTCCACCACTCTGGGTAGACATTCTTTCGAATTTCACAGTTGTAAACAGTTTCAACGAATGGTCCGATGTAGGAGGTTGATGTAGGACAGTCATTTCCACAGGAAATGGTCCAAACATTCATTCCCTAAGGCAAACTCATTCTCTCCAGGTTGCACTGTGAATCATGCCGGAAGAATGGACCAGTTAGGTTGAATGGTTCTGGTTCAACAATCAGGGACAAGTATTCTTTTATGCTTGGGAAGAATAGTCCAAACAACCCATGGACGATGTTTAACTTTCCGAGGGAAAATGCTCTTCCAGATCTCACAGATGTGAGTGGAAGAATGGCCCAGATGACTCAGTTTGTATCATGAAATTGTTGATGAAGGATGATATCAGATGATATGACTTTATTGCTATGGAGACTGTATGTCTCTAGATAGTAGTTGTATTCTACGATGGTGGATGTGCTCCATTGGTAGTGACTGTGTGTCACTGGTTAGTAGTTTGTGTGCTACTAGGAGTGGTTGTGTACCATTGGGTAGTATTTGTGTACTACTGTGGATAGATACAATTGTGTTCTATTGGATGGCATTGTAGCATTTGTATGCTATTATATGATTTCCATGGAGACAACCATTGGTGTTGGAGATGATTTCCAACTAGATGGATAGTCAGTGTGTTGGTGGATAGACATTCTCCATGTGGAGAATGGTCCAGGTTGACAGATTGTTGGCATATAATGGAATGGTATTTTCTTAAGGCACAGATTGTGGCCCAATTAGGAAAATGGTTCAGGACCGATATTCTCCTAAGGCACAGTTATTGGCCCGATCAGGTTGAATAGTTTGCCCCCTAAGGACATGATGTCCCAATTAGGGTGGTTGATACGAGACCAATATTTTCTAAGGTATATGGGTAGAGATTGATCTCTATAGTACATATTACCCGATTAGAAAACAATATGAGACTGAAATTCCTATAGGAATGGTCTCTGTAGCCCATGGCATAGATTTCATCATATGTTAGGAAATCTATTATTTTAAGACGTATGTTCGGAATAGAAGAATGGTCCTTGTATCACTTTGTTGAGTAAGTGACTTATTCAACATCATGATGGATTACTTAGATGGAGTATGACCTTGAGAGATGATGCAATTGATGCTATCATATGATACTGATAGTGGTGATGTTGCTCATGAGTTGATCTACGTGATCATGAGATAGCCTGTGTGGCTATGATGATGCTACCAACAAAATGTTCTGTTTGTGCCCAAGGCCATTACCATTAAATACCACCCTAACTAGGAGGGAGTGTTGATGTTACGGTATCTACGGAAGGTATTAATCTCCATGTATAACCTTCGACTAGATTAGAATGTTTTTGGAAGCTAGAGAAACCCTAAACAAATGTGTACAAACCGTAGAAGACATGTCGGCTCAATAAAAGAATTAATATTTAAGTATTAGCCTCTAAAGTAAGAAGTCTGCCTCGAAATGTGACAAAGAGCACTATAAATAGAGGGTGCTTGAGCTCATTTGGTCGTTCACTCTCTCATAGCTCATGCAAGTCAAGTGGTGCACAATTTTGGAGAAGGATTTCAGCTACAACTACTGCAACTGGGTTTCTGGTCTTGGTTTCTTGTTTGTGTACTTTCTATTTGGTGCGATATTCTTGAAGAGAGAGAAATAAACTATCTCTTGGTTATCTTTTGTGTCTGGTACTACTTCCATAATCATTCTATCTGTCAAGGTTATGGTGCTCGGGGGTGGCTGCATGCCTATGGTTGGGTGGCAATATTGAGATATTGTCTATGGAAAAACGAGCACATCGAATATTTTAACAGGTTATGAGCCCACACTATCTTAATATAGTATAACCACTGGAAGGTATATTGGGAATTTATTTGACAAGCTCGTTGTAGCACCAAATTGCAGTTGTAGTTGCAGTTAGGTTTTTGTAGTGGAAACAAAAACCCTAACTCTTATGTTCAGGCACTTTTGGTGAGGTGTTTGACAAATTTCCTTTACATCCTAGTGCACCCTAGCCTAGCGCACCTCTTGGTACCCTCAGCTAGAAAAAAAATTAGGTTTGAATTTTTTGTCAAAGTCAAAGTTTGATTGGGCAAATTCAAATGTTGAATGGTCAAAGTCAAAGTCAAAGGTTGACTTTTGGTCAAATTGATTTTGTGGTCAAAGTTGAAATTTTAGAATTTAAAGCTTGTTCTAATTATTGAATCTTCTGATTCAATTTCTAATCTATTCTTGTCAATATGGTATCTAGTTTTAGATTGGAAGACAAGTTGGATGATGCTACAAGATTACAAAGGTATGCACTTGTATATGCTATCCAAGTTATATCATCTAGCAAAAGATGAGTGTGTTTGCAGGGAAAGTAATAGAGACCTTGTCCAAGCTGTAATATTGGATTCGGTGCATTCATAGGAACAAGCACACCCTCCATAGAAGTTGAGGCTTTAGGTTCCAGGTTTGATTAAATTGTTAAGCTTCCAATTTGCATATATCAAGGGTGATAGTTGCTACATTACAAATTGTGAAATCAATCTTTGAAAGGTTCTATTATTTCTAGGTGCAATGAATACTTGACTGCATATGAATACCATTGATATAGATGCTTATTGTACTTGTTTGCAAGATGAACTAACATCTCCTCTAGAGAGATATTTCTTGTTTTCTCTCAAGCAGGTCACCTTGGTAACTCTATGATGATTACCATCTTGTTACCATAGATATGTTCTTATGATAATGATATTGGAAATATTTTTTCTCTTGTTGTTCTTTTTTCGGGAAGGTCACAGGTGATAGATCTGAGAAGGAGCTACATTGACGTTTGCAAACATGGAGCAGATGACTCCATCAAGTGGTGAGGCGTGTGATCTCACTAAGTACCAATTCTAATGGAAGCGTGGAAAGTAAATATGAGTTTTAGACATAATTCACTTAGATGTGTGTGAATCAATTTCTAAGCGAAAGATAAAGATCTCAAGGTTCGATAATGGAGGAGATTACACCTCCAAGAAGCTCGTTTCATTTTTGTAAAGCAGTTGAGATTAGGAGGGAGCTAATTGTCCCTCAGAATGGTGTGGTAGAAAGAAATAATCATTCCATTGAAGAATTTGCTAAGGAAATGATGAATGACCAGAATCTATCCATGTTTCTACGGCGAGAAGCAGTTATGGTATCCATATATGTTCAAAATAAAAGTCCTCATTGTATATTGAAAAACATGACTCTAGAAGAAGATTTCTTTGGAAAAGAAGCCAAGTGTTGAACACTTGAGGATCTTTGGCTGCCAATCAAGAAGAAAGAATGGAAGGAAGTTATCATGGAAGAATGTCACGTTAGAAAAACAGGATCATAGAGCAATAAAATAAAACAAATGCGGAAATAAAACACAAAAGATACACAATACAATAAAGAAACCTATATATGTGGTTCACCTAGTGTGGGCTACGTCCACCAGAGAAATTGCTAGGTCCTTCCTTTATTATTATCCAACAAATGAAGGGATACAACCTACATCAAACACATTGTAACTTCCTCTTATTTCTCTCACAGTCTCCGCACTCATAATACAATATTCGCAATCACACATAGACGCAATACATTTCCCTCATAAAAGAGGGTTTCCTTCTATGGAAAAAAAACCCTAACATAAATTCTACCGTCAGATTTGAGACCTTATATTGAATGGTCCATATTTACTATGAAATTAAAATATACATTTACAAGGCAATTTTTCCTTCATGGGATTTTCCCCCAAACCCCTGCTAGGGGCCCTCTTTCCCCCGGACCCCATAGGGGGGAATAAACCCTCTGCACTATCCCGCGTGGAGGAGTGTACATTCTTCTAGGGTGTAAAGTCTTCATGGGGTATAGACGCGGATGAAAACAAAGAACTCTGAATTAGGAAGATAATCAGGCTCCACAACCAACATATCAATCCATCATGACGTATGGGAAATTGTTCCTAGACCTGAAGGAAAGTCTGTAAAGTATCGATAAATACAAGGAAAGATTCATGGCCAGAGGGTTCTCCCAGCATGAGGGAGAAGACTATGATGAGATGTTTTTCTCCAGTTTCTAGATGTACCTCTATGTTTCTTGTAGCATCCATGGGTTGGAGTTTACATCAAACGGATGAAAAGATCGTCTTTCTCAATAGAGTAATTGAGGAAGAGGTATATATAGAGAAGCCTCAAGGTTTTTAGGTACACCAAAGAGAAAACCATGTATTCATATTAAAGAATATCTTGTATGGACTCAAGCAAGCTCTAAGATCTTGGTGTAGAGACTCACACTATTCAATATTAAGAAAGAGCTAGCCTCTGAATTTGATATGAAGGATCTTGGTCTCATGACTAGAAGTATAGCATAAGTGTGGTGAAATATTCCTATGGCAACGAAAGTATGTTGTAAATATTCTTCAGAAGTTTGGGATGATGGATTGCAAATCCACGGAAACTCCCATGGTAAAAGATTTGAGGAAGTTGAGAGACTTTGATTTTGATCCAATAGACTTAGCCTTGTACCTGATTGGATCATTGATATATTTGGTAAATACTAGGTCAAACATTTTTTTTTTTCTGTGAACATGTTGAGCCAGCTCCAGGTGGAACCCATACATGAGCATTGGATAAATGCAAAGAATATATTAATATATCTTCGTGGGATGATAACTTATGGTTTGAGATATGCCTCAAACAATGATGTACATTTGCATGGATTTATTGATTTAGATTGGGCAGGGAGTGAAGATGAAAAAAATAGTACTTTTGCCATGTGTTTCAGTATGGGATATTATATAATATCATGGGATAGAAGGAAACAAAATTTTCTTTCATTCAACACTGCAAACACAAAGTATATTTCAACTTGTGATGCTTGTATGAAAATAGTGTGGCTCCATAAGCTATTTTATGGATTGTTTGATTAGGTGTTGGATTCGACTGTGATATATTTTGATAACCATAGTTGTGTGAAGCTCTTAGAGAACCCGGTGTTCCATGACAGGTCGAAGCACATTGAGATCAAGTAATATAGTCCAGAGGGGAGAAATGGTTCTCCCAGGTTAGGAGGGAGAACATATATATTATTGATATATGGGCATTCATTTTCCAGTTTGTAAAATGGTCCAAGATGGGAAGTCACTTTCCAGGCCGGAAAGTGGTCCAAGATTTTAGACAGACAATCATTTTCGTAAATAAAAAGGTCTGACAGATTTTTGATGTACCATAGACAATGATTCACCTTGTGGCCAGTGTGGGGGAATGGTATAGGACAACCATTCTCCTTGGAAGTCACTCTGAGAAGTGGTCAAGCAGAATGGTCCACCTCTTAGGGTAGTCATTTTTTCAAATTTCACAGTTGTGAAAAGTTTCAAAGAATGGTCCGATGTAGGAGGCTGGTGCAGGACAATCATTTCCATAAGAAATGGTCCGAACAATCATTCCATAGGGATGACTTATTCTCTCCAGGTTGCACTGTGAATTGTGCTGAAAGAATGTCCCAGTTAGGTTGAATGGTCTAGGTTCAACAATCAGGGACAATTATTCTTCTATGCTTGGGAAAAATATCCTAGACATCCCATGGATGATGTTTAACTTTCCGAGGGCATATGCTCTGATTTAGGTGGATATTGGTGGCCACCCACCTTTTCCAGTTGGCTCAAAACATCTTTATAGAAATTTTGATAATTTACTATTTTTAGCAGTTTTTCAGGTCCTGAACTTCCGGATCCGTTTTGAGGCCCTAAACAACGTTTTGTGGGGTATGTTGCAGTCGAAAAATTTCATCATTCATTATGAAATTTTGTGCAACTGTTGTATTCCTCGGATAGATCTTTCCAATGGGCTATCATACGCCTAAAATGAAGATCGTATGCAAAAGTTACGACCCCGAGAAGTTGATGTATTGACTTACCCAAACGGGGCCCACACGAATTTTGGCGCTTCATCTCCCAGGGTTAGGTTTTTGGATGTCTAGGGTTTTTTTGGCATTCATGTTTATTGTAAAAATGCCTTCAGAGCCTCATTGTAATCATATTCTTGCGAATGAGCGCAGTCGTCACATCTCTTCTCAAAGATAAGCTGCCACCATTCCAACAAGCTTGTTTCTGCTGCATTTTATAGTTTGCAGCTTATTTCTTTATTGAATAGAAAACTAGTTTTACTGTATCTCTATTATTTTGTGTTAAGCACCTATTAATAATATGTATTCATTTTGTTCTACTCATAAAATTTGGATCAGTGGTATCAGAGCGGTCTTCTCCTTGTTGTCTTAATGCATGTCCCCAACGAGGTCGGAGTACAAAGACTTGGGTCTCGAGCTTGTTTCTCTTGAGGAAAAAAACTCTCACACGCCCAAGCGACCTCTCATGGCAGGAGAAAAGAAATATGATGGGACAGGAGATCCTTTCAAATTGTTGATTGAGGAATCCCTCATGCAACAGAGGAACGAGATGATGGATAGTTTCATGCAAATCCTTTGGCAGCTACCAACAGGCGACACAACTTCTTTGAACAGAGGCACCGCCCCCTTCAAGGTACAAATAAACTTCAATATTCCTATATTTGAAGGTCAGATAGATGAAGATGTTGTAGACAAGTGGTTGAATCTACTAGAAGGGTATTTTTCTTTCCATAACTTTTCGAATAGAGAAAATATTACTTTTGCACTACTCAAAGTCGTTCCCCATGTCAAAGATTGGTGGAAAACATTATGTGAGAAAAAGGAGACAGAGGAACCCTCATTATTTTTAATCACGACCACCTGGGAATCCTTTAGGAATGCTATTAAGGAACAATACTACCCTACCGAAAGTTATGACGACCTGTATACCAAATGGACCACACTGCAGCAAGAAAGAGACCAAGCAGTGCCAGATTTCATAAATATCTTCCATACCTTGCGCACCAAGCTGGGTATCAAATATTCAGAGCGACATCTGGTGCTCTACATAGATACATCCAGACAAAAATGGAATTTCTGTACATCTCATCCTTGGGCGCGGCCTACAGATATGTCGTCAAAATCGAGCAGAAGCTCAAACAAAAGACACGACTATTTGGGCCTGGGAACCCCTCACAACGAAAGCTAGGAAAGGGCGGCCCCAACCCATAGAATAAAGGACAGAGCAAAGATGGATAGTATCAAGACAACCAGTCCAAGTTTCAAGCAAAGAAGGACACCAGAAAGACAAAGAAAGACACTGGGAAGTGGTGTGACTTCCATAAGAGCCCTTGGCATAACACTGCTGACTGTTGCTCAAAGTAGTCGCTGGTGGCCGAAGTGAAAGCCTCTAAATCAGATGCCGATTCTGACTCTGAGCCAGAAATAGAAAGGGGAATATGGATCGTTGACGCGGAACCTAGTGCCACCGTTGCTACCACCAAGCTCCAACCTAGTGAACCAGACGAGCCAGAAGAAGGAGAGCGCCTCTTCAATTCACAGATGTGGGTAAAAGGCACCTTGCTGCACTTTATCGTTGATAGCGGTAGCCAGAAAAACCTCATCTCAATAGAGTTTGTCATGCGGCTGGCCCTGCCAACAACGTCGTACCCACAACCCTACACCATTGGATGGCTCAGCCAAGGAAGCGATCTTTGCATCATCCAATAGTGTCGACTGTCGTACGACATCAACCCCTTCAAAGACGAGGTATTGTGTGACATTGCTCCTCTCGAAATTTGTGATGTTCTTTTGGGCCAACCTTATTTATGGAAACGTCATGTTGTATATGAGTCTAGACATCATAGTGTTATTATTACTTTGAACAGGAAATTGTACATGATACCCGAGGCAATCCCACCTAGTGATATTTCCTTGATCTCTGCTAAGAAATGTAGGAAGGTCATCTCTCAGATGGGGAAGTTTTTCATCTTCTTGATTCACTCTCAGAATAAGCGAAAGATCACAACCACATATAGGGTCTCTGCAACTGACCTCTCCACACAGCAGAAGCAAGTAGATAAGGTCATGGAAGAATACTCAGATATCTTCTCCTCACCTATAGGGGTACCTCTGCTCTTCCAGGTCAAGCACCCCATTGATCTGACCCTCGACTCACCATTGCCCAATGGGACAATTTATCGTCGCTCTTTGTTAGAGAATGAGGAGATCAAGCGACAGATCCAAGAACTGCTCCACAAGGGGCACATCCGTCCTAGCTCATCACCTTGTGGGAGACCAATCATGCTGATACAGAAGAAATATGGAACCTGGCAACTCTGTATTGATTACCAAGATCTAAATATAATCACAGTAAAAAATCGGTACCCGATTCCCCGAATCAATGACCTACTTGATCAACTTACAGGGACCAAATAATTCAATAAGATTGATATGAAGTCTGGCTACCACAAGGTCCTGATAGAACAGACATATGTATGGAAGACCACCTTCAAGTCAAAGGAAGTCCTTTTTGAATGGTTGGTCATGCCCTTTGGTTTGAAAAATGCTCCAGCCACTTTCATGAGGATGATGGACGATATCCTATGACCATTCACCAATACTTTTGTAGTCGTGTATCTAGATGAAATTCTAATTTACAGCAAGACTTGGGCCGAACACTTGCAACATATTCAATAGGTTCTGCACACCCTGTGGTAGCACAAGCTGTACGCCAACTTGGAAAAATGCTCCTTTGGCATGGAGAGGGTCCATTACCTGGGCTACATCATTGATCAACATGGCGTACATGTGAATCCAACCAAGATCCAAGTCATCTATGACTGGACAACCCCAACCACACTCACTGAGCTTTGAAGATTCTTGGGCCTTGCCAATTTCTACTGTAGGTTCATGCTGGGATTCTCCCATATTGCATGGGCCCTCAACCAAATAAACAGGGGTGGTGGTAAAGCAAAATTTGCATGGGGTCGGTCCCAACACCAAGCGTTCAATGATTTGAAGCAACGCTTGTGCTCAGCCGTAGTACTTTCACTACCAGACCTGCAACATCCCTTTGAGATTGAGACAGATGCTTTAGACTATGTTGTGGGTGCCGTTCTCACTCAACATGGCCACCCCGTGGCCTATCATAGTGAGACACTATCAGATACTGTCCGTAAGTACCCTACTTACGACAAAGAAATGTACTCCATTGTGCAAGCCTGTCGCTAGTGGAGACATTACATTCTTGGGAAGGAGACAGTCATCCACATTGATCATAAGCCACTGTAGTTCATGCAGACATAGGGAAAATTGCAGAATGACCGCAATCAAAAGTGGTCCACATACTCAATTCCACCTCAACATCAAGTATAAAACAGGAAGCACCAATTGCGTCGTTGATTGCCTCAGCAGACCACCAGTCATGGTACTCACCACAATGCTAGACTCTTGTGGCCATAAGACCTCTGGATGGCCCCAACTCTATGAGACATACCCTGACTTCGCCACCACCTACCAAATGTTGAGTGAAAACACAGTTGTCAATAATTTCCATCTTCAAGATGGGTTGTTATGTCATCTAGACCATATCTGTGTTCCACCAAGCGAGCGAGGGAAGATGATCTGGGAAGCCCACTATAGCTGGGTGGTAAGACACTTGTCGAAAAGACAGTGGCGATGCTACATAAACATTTCTACTGGCCGAAACTTTGACAGGAGGTCAACAAGTATATCAGGTCCTGCACTGCCTGCGTTATTGCCAAACCGACCACTAAGAAACATGGCCTGTACACCCCTCTTCCTACTCCTGACAGGCCATGGGAATACATATCAATGGACTACATGTCGGGCCTCTTATCCACCAAGCGGGGAAATGACTGTGTTTTTGTGGTTGTTGATCGCTTTTCTAAGATGTCGATTTTGGTTGCCTGCAAGAAGAGCATAAAAATAGAGGCCACTACTAAGCTCTTCTTTGAACGAGTCTGGGTACATTTTGGAATCCCACAAACCATTGTATCAGGTTGGGTTAGTCGATTTACCAGCACATTCTGGTCGAGCCTCTGGTCATTGCTGGACACCAAGATCACCAAATCCACAACCTTCCACCCCCAGACAGATGGCCAAACCGAGGTTGTAAATCAAATGATTGTGCATATACTTAGCATGTATAATTCAAATAACCCTTGCACATGGGATGAGAGCCTTCCCTATGTGTAGCATAGCTACAACCAAGCTCTGCATAGCTCAACTAGCCACAACCCCTTTTAGGTGGGGTTGGGATTCCAACCATTGGGTCCCATAGATGTTGCACTTCCCCTTGCGGTCACCTCGATCGAATCATCTCCTGCTCCAACTAAAGCTGACAAAGCCACCCGATTCATTTAGCGGATCCAACACATCTGCCAATAGGTTCAGGATATCCTACATAAGTCTAATGACAAATACAAACAATGCCATGATCAACATCGGGTGCCACATAAGTTTCAGGTGGGCGACAAAGTTTGGTTGCACTTGCAGAAAGAACGCCTTATAGGACCCCATCGGAAGCTTTGCCCACTCCATTATGGGCCGTACACTATTACCAAGGCCATGGGGGATAATTCTTTTGAGCTCAACATTCCTCCTTTCCTTGGCCTGCACCCAGTGCTCAACGTGGACCTCCTTCGGCCTTATTTCCCACCATTATTGGACACCTCAGATGTAGAAGAACAACTGACACCAACAGATCTCAACCCCGACTGCATACAACAGGCATCTAGTGATCATATTGTGGACACATAGATCAAGGGAACTCGACAACAAAGCATCCATCTTTATCGAGTCGTCAAAACAGGGCAGCTCCTGCACCAAGGCAAGTGGCTCACCCGGGGCCAAATTCAACAGAAATTTCCTCATCTGATGGGGGAACTCAACGCAATGGAGACCATTTCTTCCTAAGAAGGGAAAATTGATCTAGGTGGATATCGATGGCCACCCACCTTTTCCAGTTGGCTCAAAACAACTTTCTAGCAATTTTGATAATTTACTATTTTTAGTAGTTTTTTGGGTCTCGAACTTCCAAAGCTGTTTTGAGGCCCTAAACGACGTTTTGTGGGGTATGTTGCGACTGCAAAATTTCATCATGAAATTTTGTGCAACTGTTGTATTCCTCGGATATATATTTCTAATGGGCTATCATACGCCTAAAACAGAGATCGTATGCAAAAGTTATGACCCTGGGAAGTTGATGTACTGACTTACCCAAATGGGGCCCACATGACTTTTGGCGCTTCATCTCCTAGGGTTAGGTTTTTGTGTGTCTAGGGTTTTTTTGGCATTCTTGTTTATTGTAAAAAGGCCTTCAGAGCCTCATTGTAATCATATTCTTGCGAATGAGCGCAACCGTCACATCTCTTCTTAGAGATAAGCCGCCACCATTCCAACAAGCTTGTTTCCACTGCATTTTACAGTTTCCAGCTTATTTCTTTATTGAATAGAAAAACAGTTTTATTGTATCTCTATTATTTTGTGTTAAGCACCTGTTAATAATCTGTATTCATTTCATTCTGCTCATAAAATCTAGATCATGCTCTTCCAGATCTCACAGATGTGAGTGGAAGAATGGCCCAGATGACTCAATTTGTATCATGACATTGTTGATGCAGGATGATATGATATGATATGATTTGATTTCTGTTGAGACTGTATGTCTCTGGACAATAGATGTATGCTACAATGGTGGATGTGCTTGACTGGTAGTGACTATGTGTCACTTGTTAGTAGGTGTGTGCTACTAGAAGTGGTTGTGTACCACTGGGTAGTAGTTGTGTACTAGTATGGATAGACACAGTTGTGTTCTATTCGATGGAATTGTAGCAGTTGTATGCTATTATCTTATTTCCATGGAGATTACCACTAGTGTTGGAGATGATTTCCAGTTAGATGGAGAGTCAATGTACTGGTGGAAAGACATTCTCCTTGTGGAGAATGGTCCAGGTTGAAAAATTGTTGACGTATCATGGAATGGTATTTTCCTAAGGAACATATTGTAGCCCAATTAAGAAAATGGTTCAGGACCAATATTCTCATGAGGCACAGTTATTGGCTCGATCAGGTTGAATAGTCTTCCCCCTAAGGACACGATGTCCCGATTAATGTGGTTGATATGGGACCGATATTTTGTAAGGCATATGGGTAGATATTGATCTCTATGGTACATATGAGCTGATTAGAAAATAGTCTGAGACTGACATTTCTATAGGAATGGTCTATGTAGCCCATGGTGTGGATTTTAACATCTGTTAAGACATCTATTCTTCTAATATGTATGTCTGAAATAGAAGAATGGTACTTGCATCACTCAGTTGAGTAAGTGACTTATTCAACATCATGCCCAATTACTCAGATGGATTATGGCCTCTAGAGATGATGCAAATGATGCTATCATATGATACTGATAGTGGTGATGTTTCTCATGAGTTGATCTACATGATCATGAGATAGACTGTGTGTCTATGATAATGCTACCAAAAGAATGGTGTGTTTGTGCTCAAGACCATTACCATTAATTACATCCCTATCTAGGAGGGAGAGATGATGTTACGGTAGCTACGGGAGGTATTAACCTCCATGTATAACCTCTGACTAGATTAGAATGTACCAGAAGCTAGAGAAACCCTAAACAGATGTGTAGAAACCCTAGAAGACATGTCGACTCAATAAAAGAATTAATATTTAAGTATTAGCCTCTAAAATAAGAAGTCATCCTGGACAAGTGATAAAGAACACTATAAATAGACGGTGCTTGAGCTCATTTGGTCATTCACTCTCTCACAACTCACACAAGTCAAGTGGTATGCAAGTTTGAAGAAGGAGTGCAACTGCAGCTACTGAAATTGGGTTTTTGGTCTTGGTTTCTGGTTTATGGACTTTCTGTTCGGTGCACTATTCTTGGAGAGAGAGAAATATGCTATCTCTTGGTTATCTGTTGGGTCTGGTATTGCTTCCAGAATGATTCTATCTGTCAAGGTTATGGTGCTCGGGGGTGGATGCATGCCTATGATTGGGTGACAATATTGAGATATTGTCTATGGAAAAATGAGCACATAGAATATTTTAATTGTAAGATGGCTCCTTCATAGGCATGAAGAAATTAGTCAAGCCAACAATAGTTCATTAATGAGAATATTCTCCAAGATTACAGAGCTAGAACATGTCAGTATAATCATAATGTCAAATTCATGAACCTTCTTCTCCTTCAGAAACAATGAATTCACTTAGTGAATACTGAATGCAACATACTTCAATATTTGGTCCTCTCATATCGCATGGATTCCCTCTCCTTCACCTCCAATAATCATGGCACCAAGAGTTCGAATCAAGCTAGGACAATAGAAGCTGAAACAATATGTTAGAACCAAGTTCCTATGGAGATCAAAGGTGCAAGTCCCCCTCATTCCAGTGAGAGGAAGGAAGAATGAGGCAATGATCACATCTGAAACATTATGATGTTATTTAAAGTTATATGTATTTTGGTTTAGTTTGTTAGGCAAACTACTAGCAAAAACACTTGGAATTCTTGTTTGGAGGGAAACTTTTTGTCTTTAACTATTAACTTAGAAATATGTTTAGTCTTTTGGAAGTTATATGAGCTCAGAAAATGTAACCATCGCTAGCTTTAGGGTAGCTAATATTTTAAATTAATATACATTTATGTTCTGAATAAAAATAATAATGTTTAAATTAATTATTTAATAATATTATATTCACAATTATATTATAATCATTGTTGTTATTATATTATATATATTTTTTGTTATATATGATATATGTTATACATAATGTATATTCATTAATTATATGATATATAAGTTAGTAATATTCATTGGTATATATATGATTTCATTATGATTTTAATTAATGTAAGATTCATTTTTTTAAGGAGTCAAAGTGTAATGACAATATAAAATACATTATATTTAGTATTTCAAGAATATTTTTTGTATTTTGAAATGATATTACCAAGATTAAGATGAATTTTATATGTATTTAAATATTGCCAAATAAAAATATGATACATAATAATCTTTGACTTCTATAAATCCAACTCAACGATTATGGTTGACTTAATTTCTTGAAACTCTCTTGGTTTTTTAATTCCAACTCATCAATGCAAAATTTTCTTATGAAACCCATTTTAGACCTCAAATTTACTATAATATGATCTCACTTCCTTTAGGCAATTCTCTAACTTGCTTAGGGAGGAGAGGGTATCATACACCAATTTGGTGTTTGGCTTGGCTGTGACCTTAAAAATTGATTATTATTATTATTATTATATTATAATTGATTTCTTTTGACCACTCCTCATTGCTTCTAAATTTGGAAATGACCCTCTCATACAACCTCGTCATTGTATCTCTCATCTCAAAGGAGACCCCGATATTTTTTAGTCTCTTCCAAATGCTATTTTGAAAGATGGTATCAAAAGATTTTTGAAAGTCAACAAAGAAACACATAAGATTATCTTCATTATTTTAACAATATTCAACTATAATCGTGTATAGTCCTAAGAGTAATTAAATAGCCATAAAATGTTATGGAGAGAAACTGTGTAGACAATTTTTAAACATCCATTGTTTCGAGTGGACACTTCATCCATCATCCGGGACCCAACATAATTAATCCAATCTTGAAAAATGGTTAACTTGTTTGAGATCTCTTCTTTTAATATTCTCCATGGTCAACTTATTATCAAGATCTCTTATTTTAATTTTAATTTTAAAATTTCTTACTCAATAGTTTGTTCCTTTTATTTTAATTTTTCTCACTTTATTATTCTTTCACAACATTCTCTTCTTCTCTCAACGGATATCTCTCATGATTACCCTATAAATATATTCTTTCACATACTATTTTCATATCATTGAGCTTTTGTTGTCCCTGATGATGGGTGGAGTGTCCACTCAAAACGTTGGACATTTCAAAATTGTCTACACAGATTATCTCTTAAAAGTTTTACGACAATTATGAATAACTATGAAAACATACACAATCGGTAATTAAATAGTTTAAATTCAAGTGATTATTTCATAAACCAACTTGTCCTTTAGATCTCCTATCATGATTTTCTAACCATAAGCTAATCTTCCTTTCCAAAATTTGACCATACAATTTAGCTAGAAGAGAACTTTTGATAATTTTAGAGGCTATTTTGCCATCACTTTTAAAATAGAATTTGTAGAGATTTTAATTTACAAGTTCAAATCTCTCGTACTAATCTTACCATGTTATTAGTCCCTATCGAAGGCATAGAAGGACTATAGCAATCAATAATTCGTTGACTTCATATTAATATGTCCTTTGACTATACATTTTCACATCATTTGTATTGTTCGAACTATAGAAGTAAAAACATTATTTTTTATATAGTAAAAAAAACCTTATATGTCATTGTCTCATTGGAGAATATATTGGAGGTCTTATTTCCAACTTCGTTGTTCCCAATGTTGTAAATGTTTAGATATCCAAAGTTTTGAGCTTATATGCTCTTTTTAAATTTTTATTACATTTTTACTGAAATGTTTACATACCGAAAATTCTGAGCACCAACGTTGTTTTTTAATGTTTTATTATTATTTCTATTTGTATTGAAATGTTTACATACTGAAGGTTTAGAGAATTGACATTTTTTTTTGAGGTGCTGAAATAGGCCCGACGACTCAATTTTTTACATAGTGTGAGGTCCTTAAACAGGCTTGACAACTTAAATTTTTGCATACTGTAAGGCCCTTAAACAACCTGACAACCTTAAATGTTTACCTAAATAGGCTTCTCAGAGTACATTTTTCCTCGAATTTTTCCATACAATGTTGCAGTGAATTTGGACAATATTGTTGTCCACCGCCAGTTTCATATCCATTATATGTTTCATACTTCTTCTATGCTTAGAATTCAATTTGGTCATCGTTGAATATGCATACATTGCGTACTGGTTCGATGGGTGGCTCTTGTTCGCTAGTTCGTCGGTTGCTGCTTGTTGTTGTTTGGTTCAACTTTGCAAGGTTGAGGACCTGAACCTGCGGTTGGACCTGTTGGTGCTTGTTGCTTGATTTTTTTTACTTCAACTTTGCAGGGTTGGGGTCTTGCATGCGCAGTTGGGGCTGTTTTTATTTACTTTTACGGGGTCTAGGCGTTGCACCTGCAATTCGACCTACGCTTCAGTTTTTCATCATTTCGGGGTAAGTTTCGATGCCATAATTTCATTCTATTCATTCTTTTTTGTTCACTATTTGCAGTTTGAAAGTAAGAATGTTTGATTATTTCTACTAGCATGCTCATCATATGTTTCGGGTTCCTTCTGTGCTTGGGCTGTAGTTTGGTAATCATTGGAGTTACATATGTTGTTTACTGGTTCAATGGTTGTTTCTTGTTCGCTGGTTCATTGGTTCATCGGTTGTTGCTTGTTGTTTTTTGGCTCAACTTTGCGAGTTTGAGGTCCTAGGGTTGCAGTTGGGCATGTTCGTGCTTCCTCGATGGCTTGTTTCTTGTTGTTTCTTTTGTTTACTTCGAATTTGCAGGGTTGGGTCTTGTGCCAGCAGTTGGAACTGTTTTTTTTCACTTTGTGGTGTTCAGGTCCTGCACACGCAAGTGGACCCGCAGTTCTGTCGTTTGTCGTGTCTGGCGAAGTCGAGATCTGACACCTGTCCCATGCTTGCCTATCCTGCTCTTAAATTTTTCTCCAATTTTTTTTCCTGCCTCTGGGCCATACCTACATGCCTTTGCAAAATGTTCTTGTAGAAGAAAAGGATACTGAGATGGTGCACGAAAGAGTGGTGTTTCGTGGATTGCAAATTGCAGTATTCAGTTTCTATGTTGTTTGGCATGCAACATTGCTAGCACAATGAATGTGTTCTCAAATGCATCACACCATTTACATTTGGACGAAACCATTATCATTCTAGGATACTTCAGTGTTGACATGATACAAAATAGTGGCATAAAAAATAATTGGACAACTACATGTGCAATTACAATGTCTG
Source organism: Picea engelmannii (assembly GCA_009831015.1). Lineage (NCBI taxonomy): Eukaryota > Viridiplantae > Streptophyta > Pinopsida > Pinales > Pinaceae > Picea > Picea engelmannii. The sequence continues at coordinate 673,421 of ML778302.1, read as the reverse complement.
TTGTCTTTTTGTTAAGATAAAACATGTGCAAAATGCACTTATTAACCATATATGGTGAAATGTGCCCATATCACAATACAACGTCTTTATCATGTACACAAACTGGTGTGACCACGATACACTTTGTCTAGTACTTGAAATATGAGATGTGCATCAAAGATACTGCAAAATTATATTTCCATGTCTCAAAGCATATCTGGATACTTTGCTGCAGAAAATCAAAATCATTCAGCTATGGCCATGCAATTTCTTAATATTTTCTGGCTTGTAATATATTTTGGACATGAAAAACTTTATATAATTACAACCATGGATGAAGAAAAGCAAAGGTTCATGTTTATAACTATGTTTCATTCTATTCCTTGATTCTCATGTACTGTATGTACATATTACTTGTTCTCCCCTGCATACCAACTTCCATTCATGTTCATTGTATTTTGTGCATTCCCACATTGAAACAAACATAATAGCTGGAGAAAACAAAGGAGTATTTACCGCAAGTGTGGAAGAGGAGATACAAAGGTACATGCTTGTACTGTTATTTCATATTCCATTGTTTTGTATTTCATTTATTGTCTGTATATGTGTTCACCTAATTTATTGTATGTAGATATTTCATATCTTCCTACATAATAACTTATCTTCATGTCCTTTGTATTTTCTGTGCCACTACATTGAAATAAATTGAACTCTGTTTATTTTTTTTGCATGTCTTCCTACATAACAACTTCCTTCATGTCCATTGTATTTTTCTGCATTTCTACATTTAAACAAACGAAGTAGCTGAAGAAGACGATGTACTCTTTGCCACAAATGTAGAGGAGGAGTTACAAAGGTGAATGCTTCTACTCTTATTTCATATTCCAGTGTTTAGTATTTCATTTATTGTCTGTATATTTGTTCTACTTGTTCTACTGCTTTGCACCTATTTTACTGTATGTAGATACTACATATCTTTCTACATAGTAACTTATCCTCATGTGAATTGTATTCTCTTTGTTGCTACATTGAAATAAATAGAACTATATTTCTTTATTTTACATGTCTTTCTGCATACTAACTTACCTTCATGTCCACTGTATCTTTGACGTTGCTACATTGAAAGAAACAAATTGGTTGGACATGAAGATGAATTCTTATATGCCACAATAGAGGGGGCTGAAGTACAATCTTCGAAAAGGTATACCAACTGTGTTAGTAAATCAAACACACAAAACAACTGGGTGCATATAATATTGTACTAGAAAACGATGATTTGGAAACAATGGGATTTTGTTGAGACTTCCGGCTTCCAAACATTGCCCTCCCCATTTCTAATTTTCCCACTTTCTATTATCCATTTTTTCCCCTCTTCTATACTTAATCGAATTCCCCTTCATTTTTCTCGTCTACTTTCTCTTTCTAGTTGCTTTTCTTAGTTGTCTTTCCGAAAATGTCTAGGTGCACAGGTTGGCAGACTCACGGGTTCACATTTATATTCATTCTTCTATATTGTTGAAATATAGTAACTGCAAATTCTATTTATTATTGATGAATTATTCATTAGATCAATCCCCTTTTGTGGATTGATCATGTCGGGCAATGTAAATGACCAAATCCCCTTTTGGCGGATTGGTCAAAACCCTAAAAGTAATATGCAAATTAAGAAGTCGCCCCCCAGGATAATTAAAGTGGTTCTAACCACCCAGAAAGAGAAGTCAACCCTGCCAGGGAAGAGGCACCTCCTTTCATCACTTTCCAGTTTGTATAAATAAAGGAGGCCAACGCCTCATTTTTTCACTCACCCATTTGATTATCCAGAGCGCAAGTTTGGAGCTACAGTTGGACAAGAAGGAAGAGAGAGAGGTGCATTACTTTGGAGAGGACTTTCTATAGTGTTTGGTTTATTCTCTTGGCATTGTATTGGCTATCTATATTAAGGAAGTTTTTGCTGGATTTTCTCCCCCATGAGGGTTTCCCAGGATAAATGTTGTGTATCTTGTGATTGTGTTTTTCTCATTGATCCTATCTATGATATGGTTATCTAGTAAATTGAAAAGAAACCTAATAATATCTTAAACTCTAACATGGTATGAGAGCTAAGTTGAAGAGATCATCTTTCACAAGAAAAAGAAAAATGTCACTGTTGTCGTACAAGAAAATTAGGGATTTTATTGAAGATGAATTTCATCCCAAAAGACATCTAGAAAAATGTGCCCTAGCCCAAGAAACTCTTTGGCACCTTCAGCGCACCTTTTCAATGGATAGAAATCCTAGAAAATGAAACCCTAGTTTTCACTAGTACCATAAGTACCAGAAAACCAGAAGTACCAGAAGTACCATAAGTACCAGAAAACCAGAAGTACCAGAAGTACTAGAAACCAAAAACACCAGTCCAGAAATCCACTGGTCAAGTTTGAGTGGGGGGGGGGGGGGGGNAACTGTATGGGCACACTCACCTCAACTTAGCACATCTAGCCCCTAGATCAGAATTTCAAAATTTGAAGTTTGAGAAATTAGGGTTTCCTCATAAAACCCTAAGTTGTAGTTGCAATTGCAGTTTCAGAATTAGTTGCAGTATCAATTGCAGTTGAAGTATCAGTTGTAGTACCAATTGCAGTCACCCTTGAAGTTCTTAAGAGTTGGTAATTATTACTGCTGCTACTAGATGGTGCCACTACCTGCAAATGCTATCAGAGTTATGTACTCACATATGTTTAAATTGTTAATCTTTAAAGGGTATTTGTAGGAGAAGGGATCTCTTGACATAGATCCAGAAGGATCTCAAGATCCAACACATTTAGAGGAATAATGCAACCTAATTTTGATCATTCTGATATGCATCTATTTGTTATGACATTATTTTGATCTAGGTTGCATGTTGAAGCTATGACCATCATACTAACCTTTGGTCAAAATTAAAGTCAAGGTATTAGATGGATTAAAGTTGAGATCATAGAATTTATTCTCTAACCCAACTTTATGTCAAGATAACATATTTTCATAGTACAAACGATAGGTTGAAGAAAGCACTTGTCATCTTGAGTAAAGGAGACTTGGAAGAAAATCAACACACTCATTCTTGAGGACCAGACTCCAGTTTCTGGGTTTGATTAATTAAGTTGATAAGATTCAAAGTTGTACAACTTGATAACTACCCCATTACAAGTAAACATTATAGTTGAGGTAGCAGTCCTTGAAGAGTATTATACTTGGTAGCATGTGGACATATTGAGATAAATGCTTAATGTAACAGATACAACTAACATCTCATCTAGGAGAAACTTATTGTGTTGATTCCAGGTTACCATGAAGAAATGTTTAATCACAACGCTAGAAGAGTGTTGACATCATTTTGTATTGTATTTATTACCTTTGATATTTTCTTCAGACAGGTCACAAGTGATAGCTCTAAAGGAGCCACTGTGATGATTATTCGTGTTTTGTTTTATCTACTATTATCAAAAGAGTATTATTCTTGCTTGTTGTTTTGTTGACCTTGTTTCAGGTCACATGTGATAGCCTTGAGGAAGCTATAAGTGAAGGTTGCAGAAGGAAACATATCATATGAGATATGAAGCAGACTATGTACATGACCATATAAACTCATGAAGAAGAAGCTATCTTTTGAGATTCATAGTATCTGATATGAATATTGATTGAAAGGAGAAAAATGCTCCAAAGATGATCGAACATTAGAACATAAAGAATATCTCATTTGAAGCCTGACTCTGTTTTCCATATTTAGACTTGGTATTCAACACCAAGTATACCCTGTAAGAGATGATGAAGTACTTGTAGACTCAGAAGAAATCAAGAGTAAGCATGATCTCATAAAGGATCAGATGAAGAGACAACTTCCAGGACTGGGAGACAGATGCCGTGAGAAGACTAGATCGTAGCTTCATAAACTTCTAGGAGATATGAAATCTCCTAGGAAGATTCCCTTGTTTCAGTAATGGAGAAGGAAGCCAGTAAGAAAGACTAGGGTATGGATTCCTCTGTGAGACTAGAAGAGAAGTCAGTATTGACTTCCAATATTGATTTATACAGATAAAGCATGTTGTAGATGTATAAATCCTGATGTGTGTCTAGAGGATTCTCTCAACAAGAGGGATAAGACTATGATGAGACACTTACTCCAGTAATTGAAGAAATAGTTCCAATATTTATGAAGACAACCTAAACAACCATGATTCATATATAGTATGAGATGTAGGGGGAGGAATCCCCACATTTTTAAGTGGAAGTTGGTGCATTGCATTAGTTGGGTCATGAAAGATAGAGTTACCTCCATGAAAGAAGAAGAGCTACCTTCAGTATCATTTATTGAGCCACTCTCAATTTCAGATGAAGCTATTGCTGTGATAGAATAAGAGGAGTTACTCACATATTTCAGCAGCCACAGTGAGAATGAAGCAGTCATTCTTAGCTTCAGAGAAGCTGCAAGTGTAGAGTCCCAGTTCCTGAAGGAACAATTGTAGAGAGAGTAGAGGACATACTCCCAGACAATGAGACAAACAGTGCTTTGTAGAAAGCACATAGAACTAGCACATGATTGTGCAGATTGAGTTGCAGATGAGCAAGTGTACCAGATTGGTACAACATAATGTGAAAATTTGGTTTGACGATTGAATATGGAAAGACTCAAGTCTGTAGGTTGAAGAAGGATCTGTACAAGTTGAAGCAAGCTTCTAGAGATTGATATAACATAAATGATAGTTTTCTGAAGAGCTTGGGATTTACCAAGAGTAAAGTCGATTCTAACCTTTATCTCAAGGTTATGAATGATGAGCCAATGATGTTACTAATATATGTAGATGATGTATTCTTTACAAGATGAATAAAATATCATCACAGATTATAGAAGAAGCTCACTACAGAGTTTGACGGAAGACCTAAATGCATTATCTCTTAGGTCTTGAAGTTTGGCAAAGAACAGAGAAGATCCTCCTTAACCAAGGGAAGTATGTAGTTAAAATGAAGAGCTTTGACACGTTGAAATGAAAATACATGAACACACCCATGGAAATGAAGTTGATGTTTTTGGTAGATACCTCGTCAGAATTGGTTGATGCTACTCTGCACAAACAAACTATTCATTCAGTGATGTATCTGACGAATACTAGGCTAGACATATGTTTTTCCTTGAGTCAGTATCTGGTAGAACCCATAGGTGTTCACATTGTTGCTACAAAACATATGATGAGATACCTTAAGGGTACATTGGATTTTGATCTCTATTATACTAGAGATCATGTCTTCAGACTGAGTGGTTACACCGATTCAGATTGAGCTGGAAGTGTTTATGATAAAAAGAGCACTTTAGGATGTTGTTTCAGTCTGAGGTCAGCCATGACTTCATGGCAGAGTAGGAAGAAATCAAGTATTTCTCTCAGCATGACATAAGTGGAGTACATTGTTGCATATTCCACCAATTGTGAAGCAATATGGCTTCAGATGTTGTTGACAGATCTATTTGATATGGAGATGGAAGCCATCGTGATTCTATGTGATGACCAAGTTTTATAAAGATGATGGTGAACCATGTACTCCAAGATGAGTCGAAACACATAGAGATCCGATATCACTTCATTCATGAAATGTTGCAAAGAGGAGCCCTAAAGCTCCAATATATTAGCACGGATGAACAAATCGCTGATGTGTTGACCAAGCCTCTATCTCGTGTAAAGTTTGAGCAATTTCGAGATAAGCTTGGTGTAGTCCGAAAGGACCTCCCTTGAAAGGGGGAGTAGTGTTATGATGCCAGCCTAGTGATGAATATTTCCAACTTCATGTTGATGTTGATGTGTTTCCAACCTAGTGCTGTGATGCCAGCTTCATGATGATGATGTGTTGCCAGCCTTGTGCTGTGATGTCAACTTCATGATGATGATGTGCTAGCCTCATGCTATGATGATGTGCCAACCTCATGTTGTGATGATGTGCCAACCTTTTGATGTGATGATGTGCCAACTTCGTGTTGTGATGATGTGTTTCCAACCTTATGTTGTGATGATGTGTTACCATCCTCGTGTTGTGATGCCAACTTCATGTTGACGATGATTTTCCAGCCTTGTGTTGTGATGATGTGCCAGCCTCGTGTTGTGATGATGTGTTGTCAGCCTCATGCTGTGATGCCAACTTCGTGTTGATGATGTTGTGTTTCCAGTCTCGTATTGTGATTCCAGCTTCGTGCTGATGATATTGTGTAGCTAGCTTCATGTTGTGATACTAGCTTTGTGCTGAAGATTCTCAGCCTAGTGTTGATGTTGATGATGCTCCAACCTCTGTGTTGTGATGTTGATATTGTTGATGATGCTCCAGCCTTTGTGATGTGATATTATTGTTGTTGATGTTGTATCATCCTTGTGCTATTATTGATGATGATGATGTATTAGTGTATACTAATCCATGTTGATACAGATAGTGATGATGATGTCACTTCAGCTTCTTGCTGAAGATGATGATGAGGATGTCACTTCATCTTCTTGTTGAATATTATGATGATGATACCACTTCAGCTTCTTGTTGAAGATGATGATAATGATGCCACTTCAACTTCTTGCTGAAGGTGATGATGATGATGCCACTTCAACTTCTTGTTGAAGATGATGATGTTATTTCATCTTTCAAGCTGAAGATGATGATGTTACTTTAGCCTCATGCTAAAGATATTGATGATATTACTTTAGCCTCATGCTAAAGAAGATGATGATGTTACTTTAGCCTCACGCTAAAGATGATGATGATGTTACTTTAGCCTCATGCTAAAGAAGATGATGATGTTACTTTAGCCTCACGCTAAAGATGATGATGATGTTACCTTAGACTCATGTTGATAAGGATGATGATGCTACTCCAGCTCCATGCTATGAACGATTATGATGAGAAAAACTTTCGATGATTTATGGATATCCTAGTCAGTGTTCTAGATGCTGTTGATATTGCTTCCATGTCTCTCTCTCTCGCCTGATGCTATTGTAGAATACCCTTCTTGTTAAGGGGTAGTGTTGAAATATTGTAACTGCAAAGAGTATTCTATTTATTATTGATGTATTATTCATTAGATCAATCCCCTTTTGTGGATTGATCATGTCAGGCATTGTAAATGACCAAATCCCCTTTTGTGGATTGGTCAAAACCCTAAGAGTAATATGCAAATTAATAAGTTGACCCCATGCTAATAAAAGTGGTTCTAACCACCCAGAAAGAGAAGTTGGCCCTGCCAGTGAAGAGACACCTCCTTTCAACACTTGCCAATTTGTATAAATAAAGGAGGGTAGTGCCTCATTTGTTCACTCACTCATTCAATTATCTAGAGCTCAAGTTTGGAGCCGCAGTTGGAGAAGGAAGAGAGAGAAGCACATTACTTGGGAGAGGACTTTCTATAGTGTTTGGTTTATTCTCTTGGCATTGTATTGGCTATCCATATTAAGGAATGTTTTACTGGTTTTTCTCCCCCATGAGGGTTTCCCAGGATAAATGTTTTGTATCTTGTGATTGTGTTTTTCTCAATGATACTATATATGCTATGGTTATCTAGTAAATTGAAAAGAAACCTAATAATAACTTAAGCTCTAACATATATCATGAATCCGACCGACGGTTTCCTCATTCCATACATAGCCACGTTTTCAATCGCGGGTTCCTGGGATGGTGGGTTCAAGATTGCGCCTCTAGATTTAGAGGTTCCACGATATATAGATTGGCCATCGTACCCCCCCATCATGCCCTATTCCTTGTTACACATTTTTGCAGTCAAAAAATTCGAGGCATGCGATTTGACCGTCGGGTCCTCATGTTTCCTGAGTATCCCTTGACACCCTATTTCGTATTCCATTTCCTTCGACCCTGTATGTGACATTCAGAAAAATTATGGAAAATATAGAATGCATATGATTATTTAGTCCTTTTGATGTTCATATAAACATGATTGCATCATAAAAAGTTGAACTAGTGACATGGCCATGAGCAGTCAATCATCACAAATATCAACAGACCGACAAGGACAAAGGTAAATATTCATACATTGTGTCCCTCATATGTTTACCAAAAAAATATCCTCAACTATTTATTCATCTATTCCATGGTAAATATGTTCATGTCATCTGCAACACATACTTTGCAGTTCAAAAGAAGTATCAACGAGCGCAAGTGAGATGCTGAACATAGCGCAAGTTCCATAGACTAAGAGGTCTGGTTGCAAAACTCTAGCTCCATACTTCATCCAAGTTGTGCGTCTACTTGTACATTTATGTTAGGAAAAAAGAAAACAAAAACATAATTCAAACTACCATTCACATTACTTTTCCTGTTCAAAAAATGTCACGAGGTCTAAATTTATAACACCCAAAATACTATCATTAAAGGGCTTGAACAATCACCAAACTGGATACGTGTTCATCTGGGACATAATGGTCATCTATAGCACCTACTTGGACAAGGAAAACACAACTAGATCCATTATGCGTGTTGACATGACAGACAACTAAGCCCTGATGAAAGTCACATTGACTATTCCCACACAACTTGTCCAGAAACATGTAGAAAATATACTGCCAGGTAATGGGATATCCATTACAAATTTTAATATATTTCCCAAAACAGTTTATCACTGTGGTTATTTTTATCGGATTATATCTCTCAACGAAACAAGTATTGTGGAAAAAATTCCTGCTATTTTTTCAGAATATCGTTTCGTCCCGGACACAACTATCAACCAACTTGCACAGAGCAACGACACTTACCCAATTAGAACCATTGGTGCAGCTGTCACACTCACAAGAAAACTTGGGTCGCAACACATTCTCCATATAAAAGATGGAGAGTCAGACAACAAAAAGTAAATGGTAGCATTCTCCATATCCAGTTTTGTCCTTTATTTTCACATGTATATGTATCTCAGTTATGTTACACAACTATTGCACTATTCCATGTTGCAGCTGCAATTGTTCGAAACCTATTCAAATTTGTTTTCCTCAATGGAACAACAATTGAATAAAGGGAAATTTCCACTTATGCTCTTCAAAGATATAACAAATAAAAGAGATATTAAATAAAGGATCTTTCGCACAACCCAAGCAACATTTGTAACATAATTGTGAACATACATAGTACAGGATCTCAAGAAACTAACTAGATCTACAACTGTTGTGCGTATACATCTACAATTTCATCCTCACTTTGCTCATACAAATTGCCTTCACCAATTTTTTGCAGTTTTTCTTTTGTTGTTGTTGTGCAGTTGTATATTATATTGTTCAATATATTAACTGCTGTGCTCATGTGCCTAGGTTGAGGGTGTTTTAGTTGCAACGAATGCATACTCGACCCCCTTCGAGCCTGTATGTACCAAATGCAACTCTCCTGCTCCTGCTTCTACTTTCATAAATGATGATACAATTGATTGTCTACGATGCAGTAAACAATTCCCTTAAATATAGGCACTGCTTCAATGCTTCCATCCGAACCGTGGGAAACACAATCGTACATTGTACAATTAGACAACCTCTGATACAAGATGTGCTTCCTGGGTTAGTAGAATTTCCATATGAAGTATAACTACAGAAAAAGGAAAACAATGTCTACATGTTTCACAACTTTCAGATACATAGCAAATTTACCTTAAATGAGGACAATGCAATACTACGTATCGACTGAAAAAAAATAAAATAAAAAAATCATATCAGGCTTTGGTAGGAAACGGAAAAATATCTTGTGTGTCTGTAATTTTGCCTCAATACCAAAATGAATGTTTGCCGGACTCCAGTTCTTCGAAGTTTACATCTATGGCTGTAAAATTTTCTTTCCAGAGATTTTGTCTCTTTTTCTGTGCTTGAAAAAACAACGAAAATCTAACTACAAATCAAATCGATGCCCTAATTGAAAAAAAATGGCTCAACATGGATTGAAGCATGATCTTGAGATCTTCAGAACTTGCTATAGATATTGGAGAGTTTGGGAATTGGAATTCATATAGGCAGGTGAATTTATTTTTGATGTACAAGCGCATATGATTTTTCAGTTCAGAAATGGGAATCATGAGGACAAACCCCATACAAATTATCCAACTTTGAATAACTTAGGCCCATCCTTTGAACCGTTGAAATGTCTTGCTCCTCTGGGAATAACCATCAGGCATTTCCAATAATATTGGTAATTTGGCATTGTTAAAACTGGTAGTGATAGAACATGACATTTTCAGAAGCAAATGTCCATAGTGATCTTGCTTCATGGTAAACTAGTAATCAACAAGTTTCTTGTTCCCCATTTGGGGGTTTGGTTATAGTTGGGATACAATGGCGAAGCTCCGTTGGTTTTGTGTTGTCTTGTGTTTGGAAGACTTTTGTTCATATTTCATGGCCCAAATTATTTTCTCATGGGAACATATACTAGATGTAAGAGAAAACCAATGCCACGTGTGTTTTATTTTATATATCAAATTGTTTGATGCATAGGTCGATGCGTACTACTCTATGGAACCTTGGTTGTATGCTTCGTTATGGAAAATTAATGATAGATTCAGGATCTTGGCGATTTTTTTATGATCTTAAAGAATATACAGGACCTACTTTGACTTTTAATATAGGCTCTCTAATGCAAATGTAGTATGTGGATTGTTTTAGCACTTTTCCTTGATCAATGAACTTAGCAAAATTCATTTCCAGAAATATTTTGAAATAAAAGGATATATACTATGTGAAGTCCAATGGAACTATCATATCAACTAAAAAACATTAAAATTCAAATTCATCGTTGTTATACTTACGATGAAGTTGACAATACAATAATTTTACTTAAACATCCCAAAATTAATTTTCTTGTGGCTTTTTGATGCTTCTCTTATACAAACACATCCTGGAAACTATAAGCATGGCTCGCTTTATCTATTCCTTGATTGAAGAGCTTGTTCACTTGTTTAATGGACTTCATAGTTACTATTAAGACCATCAATGGGGCTGTCTTACACCAATTCCCACTTCCAAAAATTCCCATCCCATTTCTTTTTTCCCTCTGCTTTCCCTTTCTGATTACTTAGTCATTTTTCGAAAAATGTCTATGTGCAGGGGTTGGCGGATTCACGTCGTCATATTTCCACTGATACTTTTATATCACAAGTCCGACCGACCGCTTCCCTGTTTCATATTCAACAAAATTTTTGGATCACGAGTTCCTGGGTAGGTGGGCTCAACATTGCATTTCCATTGTTCCGTCGCCTGCAAACAACACCCAAAATTCTTCGATCTACAAGTTGGAAACCAAATTCCCCTTTCTTTTTCTCATTTACTTTCCCTTCCTGGTTACTTAGTCGTTTTTCCCAATGTGTCATTTTTTCGAATGCCTCATGCTTTTATATAGAACACACGAAATTTCGCAATATACAAATTGACCACCGAAATCTGTCATTGTGCTTTGTTCCATGTTACACATTTTGCAGTCAAAAGTTCAGAGACATATAATTTGACCATCGACCCCTCATGTCTCCTGAGTATAACTTGTGAACCTATTTTGAAGCTCGACCGACCACTTTCCATACTTGGCCATTTCTTGGAATCTCTTTCGTGAGTTGGTAGGTCGAAGAAATGCACAATACCTAATCACTCTTCGCCATCCCGACCACCTTCGCACTTCTTTCTAGATATTCAATTACTAATCGTTAATGCTAATAGCTCATCGTGCATAAACCGATAATAATTTCATAAATGTCTGAAAGAATAGAGAATATTTGTCATTAATACGAATTAAACCAAGATTTGTGGAGGGTTGTGTTATCCTTTCGCGCGTCGTCCGGTTGGCGACTGTACGAAATCTCTAATCCTTAATCGCTCTTCGTCGTGACCGCCACCGCCACCTTCGCACTTTTTTCTAAATATGAAATTAGTAATATTTAATGGTAACAACTCATTATGCACAAACTGTGGAGATTGTCATTGATCAAGGAAAGGCTCGAGGAGATCTTCCATTGATATGCATTAAACCAATATTTGCGGAGGGTTATATTATCCCTTCCAAATTTTCATTTCAAACATCATCCGAAGCAAACAAAAATTATCATTAACTTATGGCAGCAGTTTGACAATAGTTCTGTCTAGATACAGTGAACACCTTTAGGCATGATGACCAGAAGTTCCAGTACTCTAGGGCATATTCTTACTACTCATCTCCCTCCGCCCAGGAGAAAAAAAGGAGATGGTCCCTTGGTGCACCGAGAGAGATATTTCAAGCCAAATAATTCAAAGGAAACCCCGCCTGCTTAGATAGCCTGCCCGACTGCGTTGATGGCTGGTGCAGAGGTTGATGCAGATGCAGGAGCATCGTCAACAAGTACACATTCCACGACAACTCAGTGCCTGAGGACCAATTCAGAATATCGAACACTGGCCGGTACTGAAATATTTTGAAGCTAATAGAAAACAATAAAAGGAAAGATCACGCACGTGGAGACATAATGAGAACACGTGACCGGAGATATTGACTCTAGTCTCAATGTAACCACAATTAGATAGCAGTTAGTTTGTTTTCTTTTGTATAAAGAGAGATTTTGTACACCCAGAAGAAGGGTTACAATAATTATGAGCAAGTAGGAGTTTGTGAACAATAGTTGTTTCTTTGAATTTTACTGTAACCATTTTCTTGATTTCAAATGAAGATAACAGAGGACAATTGATCCAAATGTGTGAGACTGTTGTTGTTTGTGAGACTCTATTTTTTTTGTTTGTTTCAAGAATGAATGAATCTTTCTATGAGTGTATGTAGCTTTGAAATTCTTGCCTAGAATTTAAATCGCTTTTCTTTGTGAGCCGATGCAAGGTGTGCACACATTCCGCAAGGAATGCATTGATAGAGTTTGTGTCAAATCATAAATCTCAGAAGAGATAGCGTAAGACTTTCTTTGCAGGGAGTGTAAAGAGACTATCACAAGGAGGAAACATGGCGGGAGCTCAGCATTTCGCTGAATCGTGACTAGAAGAAGTCAAAGGTCGAGTTGTGAAAACTCATGAAATGTGAAATCGTGAAAAGATCGCAACCGTTGATCGTGTCGAATCCATCGAGACTGTCCATCATTAAGGAGGACACACGCCAGGATATCATCCTTTTGCTGATTTGCGACACAAAGAAGTCAAAGGACAAGTTGCAAGAACTCGTGAAACGCGAAGTCATGAAAAGATCGCAGCCGATGATCGAAGGAATAATTTGGACTATAGATCTGGCTTTGTCACGATTTCGCACCTCAGGAATTCAGAGGCAAGATTTTTGGGTACTCGTGAAACTCGAAACCATGACAATTTAATCTGAGCCGTCGGTTCGAGGGGATATTTGGACTGTCGATCTAGCGCCATCACAATTTTGGATATCGGGAGGACGGAGGGAAGGAGACTTCCAAAGTCGTGAAATGTGAAACCCCGATTTGATCGCAATCGTCGATCAAAGAGAGATCTGGACTGTCGATCCATCACCATCGCAATTTCATATATCAGGAGAACGGAGGTAGCAACATTCCTAGAGTCGCGAAATGCAAAATCGCGATGCACCTTTGAATCAAGCATGTGGTCATCGCCAACGGTCACGTGAGGTAAGGGGATTAGCTAGAGGAGAGCTAGCGCCTAATTACACTGAAGCTTTAAAGCGTTAGGAAGATCCTGCGGGTTCCATAGAACCGACACCTTAAGAAGAAGGCAACCTATTCAGTTAATTGAGGTTCCTGAGGGGAAAAAGAGTCAATCAGACTCAATTTCTTGATTGATCCTAGACGAAGAGGTCACATAGCCCTTAGGAGAGAAGGGGGGTCTACATCAAGTGGTATCAGATCTGATTTTCATCTGTAGATTTCAGGCGAAGGAGATAAAAGGAGATAAAGGAGACAAAATAACTCTAAGTAACATTCTGTGTGTGAGAGATAGTCATCACAATACCACCAAGGAAACGAGGGGATCCACCTTTAGCGAATTGTGTTGTAGAAAGCGAGATGTGAGAAATTTGTGCAAGGATGGAAGCAATGGAGGCAGTGCAAAGAAGAGCACCAGATACTAGAGACATCAACGATCCAGATAGTGAAGAAGCAGAAGTCGAAGAAGCTACGGGAGGAGATGCAACCGAAGAACACTTGTTGAAAGTTGTTGTGAAGTTGGGAATTAGAAAGAAAGTATAAGTCCCGATGTATAAAGGCAATATGGATGCTGAAGAATTGTTGGACTGGATACGATCCATGGAAAAATACTTCGACTATGAAGACATCGATGAGGAGATAAAGGAGAGACATGCTATCACTAGGCTTAAAGGACATGCAATGCTGTGGTGGGATGAACTATAGGCCGAGAGGTAGAGTAGAGGCAAACAAAATATTAAGAATTGGGACAGAATGGTAGCCAAACTGAAGGATAAATTCATGCCCAAATATTATCAGATCAACCTGTTCAGGAAATTGCAGAACCTGAGATAGAATGGTATGACAATCAAAGAATACACAAAGGAGTTCTACAAGCTGAACATTAGAGCTGTACAAAGAGAGAAGGATGAAGAAAAAGTTTTCAGGTATATAAATGGCCTGAGGTATGAATTCCAGGATGATAGCATCATGATGTCGGTAAGGACAGTGGAGAATGCTTATCAGTTCAGACTGAAGACAGAAGAGAAGTTGGCCAGAAAACAAAGCCAACGAGGAAAAAATAAAATCCAAACCCTGTACAAAGGAAAGGGAGTTGCCCATGAGAAAGTGCATAATTCCAAAGACGAGGCTAAAACTCCACACAGTCACTCGGAAAGAGGAGGAATTTCCCAAGGAAGATAGGGTGGAGGAAGAAACTCTTCTAGAGGAAGAGGCAGAGGAGGAATAAGGTGTTATGCCCATGGAAATACAAGGCACATGTCTTGGGAATGCCCCGAGAAAAATAAAGAGGGAGGAGAAGCTCACATTTTAGAAGCACAAAGAGAGAATGTTGAATAGGGATGATTTTAAGGATGGAAATTTATTTTAAAATGTAGAAACCTTGGTGAATCTTACTAATCCTTCATATGCCAACTATAAATGATTGGCGATATTTTTGTAAAAGTATTCAAATTTCTAAGGATTTTATATAGTTTTTATAAAATTTTGGCGATTTTTAAGGTAAAATAATTTGATCCTATAGAATTTGGGCAAATCATTTTTAAAATAGCAAATCTTGTTTTTGGAAAAACCATGGAAAATTAGCCCATGAGTGAAATTTAGCCCCTAAAATCATCCTTGATGTTGAAGCAGAAGGAGCAGAGGATGGAACATCCCTGATGATGAGGAAAGTTCTCTTAAAACTAGAGGTAGAAGTTAAAAATCCAGTACAGAGGAACAATCTATTCAGGACAACTTGCAAGACTAAAGACAGAGTATGCAAGGTGATAATTGACAGTGGGAGAACTGATAACTTAGTATCCAAAGAGATGATGGAGAAATTGGAGCTGGATACAACTACACATCCAGAGCCATATAAAGTCTCATGGTTGCAGAAAGGACACCAGGTAATGGTTACTAAACAATGCCTTGTTGAATTTAAGATAGGAGGGTATAGAGATGAAATTCTGTGTGATGTAATTCCCATGGATTTATGCCATATTTTTTTGGGAAGACCATGGCAGTTTTGTAGGAATGTCATTCACGATGGGAGGAAGAATACATACACCTTGGAGAAGAATGGTAGGACACACATGTTGCTTCCAATAGAGGAGAAGAAAGTGAAAGGGGAAGCCAACACACGCATACTTATCATGAGTGGGAAGGAACTCCTGAAAGAAGTTAAGAAAGAACAAGAGATGCAGTTTGTTGTGGTGAGGAAACCCAGAGTTATCCTTACTAGTACTTAGATGGATGATTTACCTGAAGAAGTTCAGGAAATGTTGGATAATTTTGTTGACATAGTGGTGGATGAGCTACCTAACTCATTTCCACCCATAATAAGTATCAACCATCATATCGTTTTGATGCAAGTCTTCCAAACAAAGCAACATATAGACTGACACCTCGAGAGAATGAGGAAGTAGAGAATCAGGTACAAAAATTGTTAGACAAGGGTTTGGTGAGAGAAAGCTTGAGCCCATGCACAATACCAACTGTGTTGAGCCTTGTTATCGCCGATATCTAGGGATAACTAGGAGATCATGTGTTGAGGCCCACAGGTCCTAGACATGGAGTACCGAGAGCAATATTGACCTGAGCATGGCCCTAGAGGGCCCATTCTTCTTCTTCTTCGCCAGAATTGTCCTGTTAGCAGCAATAACATCCATCATCATCGACTTGGACTTGCATCAGAGAAGACTCTTGCTCCATGAGGTAATTGGTCCAAGGTATCATGGTATGTGTCATGTTTGATCATTATAACCTTCTTATATATGTATTAGGTTCCTTACATTTTTGATAACTTCTTGGATATTACACTAATCCACTTGATCATTGTTGGGGTGATTAACGGGGTGACTTAGCAAGCTTGTATTCATGGGTTTTGGTTAGCCACCAGGGGGGATTTGCAGAGCCATCATCCGCTCCCACCATTTTATCATTTTACATCTTATCTCCCACACATCCACCCCATTCCCCTAGTCCGACCATTAGAATGAACTTTTGAGAGTTACACTTTGTCCTGTGGGAAGAAGGGGCTAAAGGCCTAGGGGGTAAAAGCAGCTGGTAAAAGATAAAATCCATTAGAAATAAAACTTGGAGATGCTTCACCCAGGGATCCCCGAGAAGGCAATAAAAGGCCTCTCGATAAGAAACTAAAGGGACCCTAAGAAAAATAATACAATAAGACCTAACCAAGAGGATGGGAGGTCTCATCACGAGCCGACCGATTATGTTCATAGGTATCCAACAATATGAAATTTCCATTATCTGGTCACCACGCCAGGGCAATGACCTTTGGTTGCATTGCCAGGGGAAAGGGGGTCTCATCACGAGCCAACCTTATCATTTCTGCGAAGATACCAGTGGGTAACACTGTCAGCTCTGGTCACCATGCCAAGGCAATGTCCTCTGGTCAGACCTTGAAGTAAAATAGAAAGAAAATAAATAAAGTAAAGAATAAAGGCAATAAAGGGGCTTGGAAAAAGTGCATCCATGACGGGTACAACTCGCCTCCTACAAAGGCACCCACGGACAACACCTACCCCTGGTCTTACTATGACTGGACATCCCTAGACCATACCACTTCATATACATGGATTGAATGATCCTCCATGGAAAATTTCCTTTTCCTGTGGATATTAGCCCAATAGGATATTTTGTTGGTTTCTTCAATTTTGTATAGTAGATATGTGTAATGTCTTTGAGCTCTTAGATGATCTGCTAGAAATTTCATGCATGTATTTGATAAATTTAATGATGAAACATGATTGACATTGCTATGATCCCGAGGACTGATGAGCCCATGGAGGGCATAGTTTTTGATGTGCAGGACCATGCCCGAGGGACAGGTACCAGTGGACCGGTACACATGGGGATATGATTAGCTCGGACCCCCCTGGGGCTGAAGAGCCCATCAGATGGTTGCTGGGATGACAGAGATAGGATGATGTTATGATGAGCCTTTGCACAAGAGGACAAAAGGACATTGTACCAAGACACTTTGGAAGAGCCCGGCCTAGGGGGAATCACCCACTGCAGATAGGGTGTTTTCTTTTGATGGACAGGATGTCACCTGAGGCAACTGAACATTGTTTGGAGCGTGTGGCAGTGTGCTGGGGTCATTTGGCATGTGTGGCAGCTTGGAGGATCCCTAGAAGGGCCAATGTTTTGGTCTCTGGATGCTGTGTTTTCCCAGAAAGGGCCAACGTCTCCCTCAGAAGGGCTTGGCGTCCCCCTTTTAGCTCATATTATGAATTTTTTTAGCAGATTAATGTAAAAACAGTGTAAAATTGTTAGTCATCCTTGTCGACTGTTTTAATGACCTATTTTTAAAATTAAAGTTCATAAGATTGATATAAATAGAGGACGTTGGGCCTCATTTTAAACATAACATAACTCACTCTCTTGTGAGAGATCTACTTTTACTCTTTGTCTTGGTATTTTGGCTCTTGGAAGTGAGGCGCAACTCTTGTTTGGAGGATTTTCTTGGCATGTTATGGTGTTTCTCTCATTGGAAGGTTTACAACTAGGGTTTGATGAGCATTCTTCATGATTTGTAAGTGTATTTT
>ML778302.1:622030-655233 GCA_009831015.1 Picea engelmannii | reverse complement strand
CTTCCCTTAGGGTTTTGATTCTAGGGCCCTGCCATTGCAGCACCATAGAACCTAACTCTCTAGTCTTTAGATTTTGATCCTCCTGAGACCTTGCCCTTACTTTTGACTCCATAATACCCTAAGGCACTGGTTTTTCTCTCCAATGTTGAGCTTGTTGTGCAAAAAAAACCTTTCAAAAATCTCAAATTTGAAACCCTAACTAACCCTAACGTATACTAACCTAGCAGAAAATGATGACGTCATGCCTTATTTGAGCTTTTGGTTGATAGAAATACTGTGGCTTGGTCATCCTGTGATAGACATTGATGTATTGATAGATTTCATTGGCTTATTTTCAAAACGTTGACCTCCTTGTCTATCATACTAACCCTAGGAAAAGTTGACGTCATCTCTAGCATAGTGACGCAACAACTTATAGTATGTGAGCATTTGATGATATTTAATGCATTGAGTTAATTCAAGGATTGAACATTTTCATTGGATGCTATATCATTCTGGTATTTATTGACAAGTGACTTTATATTGCCATTATTGCAAACATTGACTTCGTCAATATTTACTGTTATATATGTTCATATACATTGAAATATAGATAGTCATTGATCTATGAAGTACTAACCACTACTGCATGTATTAGTTTCATTGTTTCCTTGTCTCGCAAGCAGGTGCCTTCCCTGTGGTTATTCTTTATTTGACTATCTTTTTGGCGGTAATCTGTGAAGGGGAAACTAGCCTTAATCCATTGAGCCCTTTCCTTTCAAACCCCAGATTGCCAGGGACGTCTCCCTTGGGCTTAGCCACCCTAAATAGAAAGAGCCCCCCATCGAGGTGACAGTGGGTGGGGAAGCTCCTGTTACGCTAGGTTGACCCTTACCCTTTAGCCACTTGACCTAAACTACAAACTGAGCGATAACATTTTGGCGCCGTTGCCGAGGAACACTGAGTCAACCTTCCTCAACGACAAATCCTTTGGTAAGCCTTGCCTCAAAGACCTTTTTCTTACAAGCTTACCTGGCAACTCCACTAGACTTTATTCCCCCTATTCTTTGGTAGTTTCAGGAAAACTATCTGGCGACTCCACTGACTTTTCTTAGGGTGCCACATTACCTTCTGTGATATTTTAAGTTATGGGATCATGGCACACTGGGAACAAATGTATCCAAGTATTGATTTCAGAAGTTTTCAAGGATACCCAAATTACTTTGATACAAAATGGCTAGACAACTCTCCAGTGTTTTTGGGCCTCCCAGCTCCTCATATAGTAAATTTTTTGGAGTATTTGAGCGAGATAAAGTTGGGAGGAGAGGATGATCTTATAAAGTTGTTTTTTCTCACCCTGCCATCCTACTTACAAAAACGTTTTAAGAGTTGTTGCAAGGACAGGGGTATATCATCCTTCATACACCTCATCAGTAACTTTATCGACCTTACTAAGCCAGATTACCAAACGTATGAAGATGTCCTTCAAAACCTCATGGTAACCTTACACCACAAAGGATTCACCACTGAGATTGTAGAAGATCTCAGAAGGGCTTGTCATGATCAAGAATCCTCTGATATACGAGACAAGGTTTATGAAGACCATTGTCAACCCCTTGAAGAGGAGCAAGACCTCTCCCATAATCCAACAAAATGCAACGAAGATATAACCAGAAACGTGAATTATGAGGATGAAGAACCAGTAATCGCTCCTCAGTCTGATGAAGTTCTCCAGGATCCTATCCCTCCTGCACAAGATGAAGAGAATGAGGGAAGTCATTATTATTTTGATGATACCTTGTTCTATGACTCAGAAAATGAAGAAGGAGTGGAACCCTTGGACGAGCTAGATCCCCTATGTCTCAAGACTGAATATGTAGAGGTAGATCTTCCACCTGATGATGCTATCCAAATACTTGAAGCTCTTGCACATGAAGGATTAAGCGAGGTAAATTGTTCCCCCTTCCGAGTTTTTAGTGGTTCTTTGCCTTATGACACAGAGAGTGGAGAAGTATTGGATGTTTTGACTCCTCCATGTTATGATACTGATACTGACATAGCTGATTTCGACGAGTTCATACATGTTGGGAGATGTAGGTGGGATGCATTTAGTTATGATACAGATCCCATCTATGACATAAAAGGTCATCTTCGGACGTTGCCCTTGCAATTACCACAACAGATTACTTTTGACCAATGGCAACAAGGAGATGAGGTTTTTACCCATACCATCCAAAGGACCAAGGATGACCCAGTACCTTATGATTTTCGGTCATACCTTGAGGACTTTGATGCCTGTTCTTTTGAGCATTTGGACTTATTTTGTGAAGATGATTGTCAATCACCTATCTTCTCAGATTTTGATACAAGTGAGAACATTGTTTGCCTAAGGAAAGTCTCTCATGACTTTTCACTCCAGCCACCTGTTGTTACTTTACTGTGCCTGTCCATTAAAGGTGTGCTTGGGAAGTATATTTTTAATGTTGAGTTTCCCTTCAGGCAAACCCTGAACTCCAAGGGTTGGTTGGGTACTGTGTGTTTCAGTCAGTTTTTCAACTTTCACTTTTTAGTTTGCCAGTCGTCTGCTAGACCTTTGTCGATCCCTTCTTTGACTTTAGGGCGTGAGGATGTCCTAGATAACCAGTTTGCAGGTTCTTTGAGTCATTTTTCTAAACCTTGCATTTTTCATGACCCTTTCTTGAAGTGGATTGAGTACTTCCTTAGAGATGGACTTGGCAGGATTTTATCCCTCCCACCCGCCTCCATGAGTTAGATTCTGACTTTTCCGATGATATGATATACATTGTAACTCATGACATTTTTGTGCTTGACTTATCACTGTTCTGGTTTATGATGAAGCATAAAGGCAGGTATCAAGGAACGTTACTGGATTGGCTTCATTGGTTGTTTGACTACACAAAGCATCCAACCAACAGGTAAGCACAGGTAAGTTTCACTTTCCGTTTGCATCTATGATTACTGCATGTATACATTGTATTATTTTGCGGGGTGGCAATACCACCCCACCTTTTGTCACTGATGATTTCTTGTCAAGTGTGAGCAGGTCTGTAGGTTTATGCCAGCGATGCTGAGGTTCTCATGCGCTCTACGATGAGCACATGTCCCCGAGTTGGAGCCAGATGTTATCCTCTATATCTAGGGATAACTAGGAGATCATGTCTCGAGGCCCACAGGTCCTAGACATGGAGTACCGAGAGCAAGATTGACCTGAGCATGGCCCTGGAGGGCCCATTCTTCTTCTTCTTTGCCAGACTTGTCCTGTTAGCAGCAGCAGCATCCATCACCATAGGCTTGGACTTGCATCAGAGAAGACTCTTGCTCCATGAGGTAATTGGTCCAAGGTATCATGGTATGTGTCATGTTTGATCATTATAACCTTCTTATATATGCATTAGGTTCCTTACATTTCTGATAACTGCTTGGATCTTGCACTAATCCACTTGACCATTGTTGGGGTGATTAATGGGGTGACTTAGCAAGCTTGTATTCATGGGTTTTGGTTAGCCACCAGGGGGGATTTGCAGAGCCATCGTCCGCTCCCACCATTTTATCATTTTACATCTTATCTCCCACACATCCACCCCATTCCCCTAGTCTGGCCATTAGAATGACCTTTTGAGGGTTACACTTTGTCCTGTGGGAAGAAGGGGCTAAAGGCCCAGTGGGTAAAAGCAGCTAGTAAAAGATAAAAGCCATTAGAAATAAAACCTAGAGATGCTTTGCCCAGGGATCCCCGAGAAGGCAATAAAAGGCCTCTTGATAAGAAACTAAAGGGACCCTAAGAAAAATAATACAATAAGACCTAACCAAGAGGATGGGATGTCTCATCATGAGCTGACCCATTATGTTCATAGGTATCCAACAGTATGACATTGCCATTACCTGGTCACCACGCCAGGGCAATGGCCTTTGGTTGCATTGCCAGGGGAAAGGGGGTCTCATCACGAGCCAACCTTATCATTTCTGCGAAGATACTAGTGGGTAACACTGTCAGCTCTGGTCACCATGCCAAGGCAGTGTCCTCTGGTCAGACCTTGAAGTAAAAGAGAAAGAAAAGCAATAAAGTAAAGAATAAAGGCAATAAAGGGGCTTGGAAAAAGTGCATCAATGACGAGTACAACTCGCCTCCTACAAAGGCACCCACAGACAACACCTACCCCTGGTCTTACTATGACTGGACATCCCTAGACCATACCACTTCATATACATGGCTTGAATGATCCTCTGTGGAAACTTTCCTTTTCCTGTGGATATTAGCCCAATAGGTTATTTTGTTGGTTTCTTCAATTTTGTATAGTAGATATGTGTAATGTCTTTGAGCTCTTAGATGATATGCTAGGAATTTCATGCATGTATTTGATAAATTTAATGATGAAACATGATTGACATTGCTATGATTTCGAGGACTGATGAGCCCATGGAGGGCGTAGTTTTTGATGTGCAGGACCATGCCCAACAGACAGGTACCAGTGGACCGATACACATGGGGATATGATTAGATTCTACCCCCATGGGGCTGAAGAGCCCATCAGATGGTTGTTGGGATGGCAGAGACATGACGATGTTATGATGAGCCTTTGCACAGGACGACATAAGGACGTTCTACCAGGACACTTTGGCAGAGCCCGACCTAGGGGGAATCACCCACTGCAGATAGGGAATTTTCTTTTGATGGACAGGACGTCACCTGAGGCAGCTGGACATTGTCTGGAGCATGTAGCAGTGTGTTGGGGTCATTTGGGACGTGTGGCATCTTGGAGGAGCCCTAGAAGGGCCAACGTTTTGGTCTCTGGATGCTGTGTTTGCCTAGAAAGGGCCAACGTCTCCCTCAGAAGTGCTTGATGCCCCCCTTTTAGCTCATATTATGACATTTTTTAGTAGATTAATGTAAAAACAATGTAAAATTGTTAGTCAGCCTTGTCAGCTGTTTTAATGACCTATTTTTAAAATTAAAGGTCATAATATTGATATAAATAGAGGACGTTGGGCCTCATTTTAAACATAACATAACTCACTCTCTTGTGAGAGATCTACTTTTACTCTTTTTCTTGGTATTTTGGCTCTTGGAAGTGAGGCGCAACTCTTGTTTGGAGGATTTTCTTGGCATGTTATGGTGTTTCTCTCATTGGAAGGTTTACAACTAGGGTTTGATGAGCATTCTTCATGATTTGTAAGTGTATTTTTCATGCAAAACTTCTTGAATGAATGGTTGTAGGTTAAATCTCTTGCATTTATGGTTACATTGTTATTATATTGCTTAATCTTGAAACCCTAGGTAGTAAGCACACAAGTAGGTCCTTGCTATATGTCCCCATGCTTGAGAAACTTATTTTAGCCATTGATTAAGGAAGATATAGCCTATCCGTTGCTACACTAATCATCCTTTTTCTGAGTTAGCTTTGAGATATAGGTTGAATAAAGGTGACGTCCTAGGCCTAGTTGATTCTACACCTAGGGTTTTGAATTTTTAGGGTTTGAAGGGCCTTGCTCTTGAAACACTTTTCACCCTTAGATTTGTGTTTTAAAGCTAGCCATTTTTCCAAGAATATTTAAAGAAAGAGGAAGGATCATGAGGCCTTGCTTAAGCAACACCGGAATGAGCCTCCTTCCCTTAGGGTTTTGATTCTAGGGCCCTGCCATTGCAGCACCATAGAACCTAACTCTTTAGTCTTTAGATTTTGATCCTCCCGAGACCTTGCCCTTACTTTTGACTCCATAATACCCTAAGGCACTGGTTTTTCTCTCCAACGTTGAGCTTGTTGTGAAAAAACAACCTTTCAAAGCTCTCAAATTTGAAACCCTAACTAACCCTAACGTCTACTCACCTAGCAGAAAATGATGACGTCATGCCTTATTTGAGCTTTTGGTTGATAGAAACACTGTGGCTTGGTCATCTTGTGATAGACATTGATGTATTGATAGATTTCATTGGCTTATTTGCAAAACGTTTACCTCCTTGTCTATCATACTAACCCTAGGAAAAGCTGACGTCATCTCTAGCATAGTGACACAACAACTTATAGTATGTGAGCATTTGATGATATTTAATGCATTGAGTTAATTCAAGGATTGATCATTTTCATTGGATGCTATATCATTTTGGTATTTATTGACAAGTGACTTTATATTGCCATTATTGCAAACATTGATTTCGTCAATATTTACTGTTATATATGTTCATATACATTGAAATATAGATAGTCATTGATCTATGAAGTACTAACCACTACTACATGTATTAGTTTCATTGTTGCCTTGTCTCGCAAGCAGGTGCCTTCCCTATGGTTATTCTTTATTTGACTATCTTCTTGGCGGTAATATGTGAAGGGGAAAATAGCCTTAATCCCTTGAGCCCTTTCCTTTCAAACCCCAGATTGCCAGGGACGTCTCCCTTGGGCTTATCCACCCTAAATAGAAAGAGCCCCCATTGAGGTGACAGTGGGTGGGGAAGCTCCTGTTATGCCAGTTTGACCCTTACCCTTTAGCCACTTGACCTAAACTATAAACTGAGCGATAACAAGCCCAAAGAAAGATGGAGGATGGAGATTGTGTACAGACTCGAGAGCCATCAACAAGATCACTATCAGGTATAGATTCCCTTTGCCAAGAATAGATTATTTGATGGATTGCTTAAGTGGGGAAAATTTATTTTCTAAGTTAGATCTGAAAGGTGGATATCACCAGATCAGAATGAGAGAAGGTGATGAGTGGAAGATAGCCTTTAAGACAAATGAAGGTTTGTATGAGTGGCTTGTTATGCCATTTGGCTTAAGCAATGCCCCAAGTACTTTTATGAGGTTGGTGAATGAAATACTAAAATATTTCATTGGCAAGTTCGTGGTTGTGTATCTAGATGATATATTGATCTTTAGCAGGACTAAGGAGGAGCATTTGAGGCACCTGACACTAGTGATGAGGAGACTATAACAGGAGAAGTTGTTGATAAATATGAAGAATTCCTCTTTTATGAAGATATAACTCATTTGCTTGGGTTTCGTGATCTGTTCGAATGAACCGAAGATGGATCTGGAGAATGTGAAAGCAATTAACTAATGGCCATCACCAAGGAGCATGTTCGAGGTAAGAAGCTTCCATGGATTGGTGAGTTCTATAGGAAGTTCATCAAATATTTCAGTGGGATTTGTGCACCAATGATGGACACAGTAAATAATATGCACCAGTATTTTAAATGGATAGAGGAAGCCGAGAAGAGCTTCAATATATTGAAGGAGAAAATAACAGAGAGACCAATTCTGGTCTTGCCAAATTTTGAGAAGACGTTTCAGGTAAGGTGTGATGCAAGTGGCATTGCAATTGGAGGATTTTTCAGCCAGGATAATAGACATGTTGCTTACTTCAGTGAGAAGCTGAATGAGACTAAGAGAAAATACTCCACCTATGACAAGGAGTTTTATTCCATAATTCAAGCCTTGAAGAAATGGAGACACTACCTTGTCCCACAAGAGTTTGTCTTGTATAACGATAACCGAGCTTTACAATTCATAACCAGACAGGAAACATTGAATCAGAGGCATGTAAAGTGGATTGAATTTATGCAGAACTTTAATTTTTTCATAAAACACATTGCTGGGAATGCTAACAAAGTTGTTGATGCGTTGAGAAGGAGATGTTTGATTCTACAGGAATTTTAGGTAAATACCTTAGGGTTTGAACACCTTGAGGAAACGTACAATGATGATCCAGATTTCAAAGAAGCATACGAAGCATGCGCGAATCCTATCCTGAGAGATATAAGCTAGTGGACTGAGTATATGATTCAAGAGGGATTGTTGTTCAAGGGTAATCAATTGTGCATACCAAAATGCTTAATGAGGGATAACCTTTTGAAGGAAAAACATAGTGGAGGATTGGCTGGACATTGCAGCCATGATAAGATGTTTACACAGTTGAGAAGTTCATACTATTGGCCAGGTATGAGAATAGACGTGATAAAATTCATGAACAGATGTAGAATCTGCCAACATGCAAAAGGTAAAAGACAAAACACTGGATTATATCAACCATTACCCATACCAGAGAGGCCTTGGGATGCAATAAGCATGGATTTTGTGTTGGGACTGCAAAGAACGCAAAGGGGATGTGATTCCATATTTGTGGTGGTGGATAGATTTTAAAATATGGAACACTTTATCCCATGTCAAAAGACCAGTGATGTAACGCATGTTGCAAATATGTTCTTTAAGGAAGTTGTGAGACTTCACGGCCTACCTAGAAGCAATGTCTCGGACAGAGACACCAAATTTGTTTGTCATTTTTGGAGAACACTGTGGAAGAAGTTGGGGAGAGATTTGTCCTTCAAATCAACTTATCAGCCTCAGACCGATGGACATAATGAGGTGGTAAACAAAAGTTTGGGAAACTTGTTGAGGATTCTGATCACTAAACATCATAATCAGTGGGATCAGATTCTGCCGCAAGAAGAATTTGCATATAATGATTCACCAAACATGAGAACTGGAAAGATCCTATTCCAAATATTGTATGGAATGAAACCCAGGGGAGTATCTGAGTTGAGAGACTTGGAACATAGTGAGATTAGAAGTGTTGGAGAAGAATATTTTGTTGCAGAAATGTAGAAGCTCCATAGCCAAATCAGAGGGCAGTTGTAGAGTTCTAGCTAGGAGTACAAATGCAAAGCTGATCAACATCGCATAGAGATTCAATTTGAAGTAGGAGATGAGGTTTTGGAACATATCACGAAAGAAAGGTTCCCTAGGGGGACATATAACAAGTTAAATATGAAAAAGATAGGACCATGTAAGATCTCGAGGAGGTTTGATGCAAACACCTATGATATTGAGTTGCTAGATGATGTGGGAATATCACCCATATTCAATGTTTCAGACCTTTGTCCTTATAGGAAGGATGACACAAAGGGATCATCAGATCAAGGGAAGATTCAGTGAGAGAAACAAATTCCTATAGCAGAAAAACCATAGATGGAAAAGATTGTTGATAAGAGGATTGGTAAGAAGACCAGGAGGAAGACCTATTTTGAATATCTGGTCAAGTGGAAGGGACACCCAATAGAAGATGCCAGTTGGGAGAGTGAATCTGATATCCAGAAGCATGGAAATTCAGTGAAGGAGCTCATGGACAGGAGTCCATGATTTTTTCCCAGGGGAGTATGATGCAGGAGCATCGTCAGCAAGTACACGTGCTAGGACAAGTCAACTCCTGAGGACCAATTCAGAATATCGAACGCTGACCGATACTAAAATCTTTTGAAGCTAATAGAAAACAATAAAAGGAAAGATCATGTGCGTGGATACAGAATGAGAACGCATGACCGAAGAGCTTAACCCTAGTCTCAATGTAACCGCAATTAGATAGAAGTTAGTTTGTTTTCTTTTCTATAAAGAGAGATTTTGTACGCCCGGAAGAAGGGTTACGATAGTTATGAGCAAGTAGGAGTTTGTGAATAGTAGTTGTTGCTTTGAATTTTACTGTAACCATTTTCTTGATTTCAAACGAAGATAATAGAGGAAAATTGATCCAAATGTGTGAGACTATTGTTGTTCATGAGACTCTCTTATTGTTGTTTGTTTCAAGAATGAATGAATCTTGCTACAAGTGTATGTAGCTTTGAAATGCTTTCTTAGAATTTGAATCGCTTTTCTTTGTGAGCCAGTGTAAGGTGTCCACACAGTCCTCAAGGAGTGTGTTGAAAAATTTTGTGCCAACTCGTAAAGCTCAGAAGAGATAGCGTAAGACTTTCTTTGCAAGGAGTGTAAAGCGACTACCACAAGGAGTGCATAGTCGTCGCAAGGGTAAAACTTTTGTGTAAATATCTATTGCAAAGAGTGAAAAGACCTGAAATTCGATGAAGAGTCGAAGTGACTCCATCAAGAAGTCGAAGGACGAGAGCGGAGGAACTCCAGAAGGTGATAAATGATTCTTTTCAAGAATCTTTGGATCTGAAGTGATGAATTTCCAAGAAAAGCAAGAAGTGCTTGGGAGATCAAAATATTTGGAAAGATGAAGTTCAAGAGGAGTAACACTTTCCAAGAAGTGCGAACAAGATCCAAGAAA
Organism: Picea engelmannii; assembly: GCA_009831015.1. Lineage (NCBI taxonomy): Eukaryota > Viridiplantae > Streptophyta > Pinopsida > Pinales > Pinaceae > Picea > Picea engelmannii. The sequence goes on along the minus strand of ML778302.1, from coordinate 645,180 downwards.
CAGACTCGCGATAAGGACAAAGGTCGAAGCTTTTGAATCTTTCGAAAATATTCTAAGTCTGAAGAAAGATTTAGCTTAGAGAGAATATATGGACCGTCTGATTAGTGTCTAGACAATGAGGAACAAGTGCAGAGGAGGAAGGACCTCAACCGTATGATCTAAGCAAAAATGGATCATAGTCATCCGATCAAGGTAAAAGTTCTCTAACATTAAAGATTTGAATGTACATAGGAGGGACAAGGTCACAAAATTTCAAAATCATCGGAACCATCCATCAAGACATGACATTGTTGGGTATGTGTTATATTATTTGTATCTGTGTGTGTGTGGGCACGTTAGATATGAAAAATGTGGCTGATGATCCCTGTGTCTGGGTGGTTTTTTCTATTTTTAGTGGATTTTTCTCTTTTTAGAGATTTTGTAAATTAATCCCGGATTAATGGATTCGGGTTTTGGCCAAGGAGGACATGCAACGAGAGCTCAACATTTCACTGGCTTGTGACTCGTAGAAGTCAAAGTTTGATTTGTGAAAACTCGTGAAATCGTGAAAATATTGCAACTGTTGATCATTTCGAAGCTATCAGGACCGTCCATAATCAAGGAGGACACACGACAAGATCTCAGCCTTTCGCTGACTTGTGACACAAATAAGTCAAAGGAAGAGTAGCAAGAACTCACAAAATGCGAAATCATGAAAATATCGCAGTCATTGATCAGAGGAAGAATTTGGACCGTAGATATGGCTTTGTCGGGATTTCGCACCTCAAGAATTCATAGGAAAGAGTTATTGGAACTCGCAAAACCCGAAACCACGACAATTTAATCTAAGCCGTCTGTTCAAGGGGAGATCTGGATCGTCGATCTAGCACCATCGCAATTTCGGATATCGAGAGGATGGAGGTAAGGAGACTTCTAAAGTTGCGAAACACGAAACCCCGACTTGATTGCAACCGTCGATCAAAGAGAGATCTGGACCGTTGATCCAACGCCATCGCAATTTCAGATATCGGGAGAACAGAGGTAGAAACACTCCCAGAGTCGCGAAACGTGAAATTGTGATGCGCCTTTCACTCAATTACGTGGTCACTGCCAACGATCACGTGAGGGAAGGGGCTTAGATAAAGGAGATCTAGCACCTGATTACATTGAAGCTTTAAAGCGTTAAGGAAGAGGTCACGGGTTCCATAGAACCGATGCCTTAAGAAGAAGGGGGCCTATTCATTTAATTGAGGTTCTTGAGGGGAAAAATAGTCAATTAGATTCAATTTCTTGATTAATCCTAGACCGGGAGGTGTTATAAGGGAAAAAATCTCTATGTCCAAGGGTAAACCAAAATAGATAGGTATGACTACATAAATCAACTCAATTACAACATATGCTATATAGACTAATGTGAAATACAAGAAAGAGGCCTACCTCAATCCAACGTTTGATGATATTCCATCGTGGAGCACTTTGACCCAAAGATTTATACCTATGCAAAGTTCTCAACAAACAAGAAAAGAAAGTATATAGTGATGATATAAAAGGGATTATCACATCAGATAGCATAATCCATTAATAAACATTACAAACATGCCCATGGATAATAATCATATATTTGCAAGATACCAATAGGAAGGGAAAGGAGTATTTCTATTAATAATTGATCAACAAAAATGTCAACATTGCAGACTTCCGTGTCGGTATGATTCGAAACCAAGAAACCAAGTTCCTTCCAACTAGGTCCCCACCACTTCAATCCTCCACCAAAGGCAAGCTCATGAGAAAGAGGCAAAGAGGTCCTCTCAATAATAAGGGAAGAGCTTGGGGGTTGAACACTATGTTCAAACTTGAGGGACAAAGGGATGCAGACTCAATATGAAGTAATTTCTCCAGAGTAACTTTTCTATCAAAGTTGAATGCTTTCTCCTTATTTTCCATAGTTCAAAATTGTGCTCTTATAGCCTCCAGAATGCAATTGAAGGGCTAATTCAAAATGTTTCCAGTACATGGAAGGCCAAGGATAAGAGATCTTTTGTCGTGACATGGAAACCCGACCAAATTTTGTATTTTTTGGCACAAATTCCGATATACGTGAGCTGTAATGGAGTAGCAAGCATATACGCATCTTGGATAACAGTTAGGGAGTGTATATGTGGAAAGATGTATATTTTTTAGCTATGGATTCATCAAAAAGGGATAAAAAGTCTGCATAGGGAAATGGAAAAAGGCCCTATGTGCAAGATAGCAATGGTGAGGAAAATCTTACTATTACAGATGCCCCCTGATGTGTGAGATCAGAGGGGCATTTGCAATTATCGAAATACATTATAAATAACCCAGAAGTGGAGTGGTAGAGAACCAACTGGATGAACTCAATTGCTCATTACATTATGTACTGACTTTGCATACATGGCTGCCAAGAATACAATGCAGATCCATGTGGAAAATATACCAAACAAGTGTTTATGGCCATGAATAGGCAAATACAAATGCGGTTATACGCCAAAATCTATCATAGTCACGAACAAGGCCCAGTGAAACCAGTCTCAAAAATTAATCTGAAGATATCTGTAGACCATGGACTACAATCTGATTTCCCATGATCACTGAAGTCAAATAGGTATTGGTCCAATGAAATGGAAGCAACAACTCAGGAAAGATGTGGCCACATAGTGATGTCTTCAAGTCTTCTACACTATCCGCCAATGGTGCAAGTCTACATCATGTGAATAAATGAGTTGAGTTCGAACATGATGAGACATCGTTTGATTACCCGTCATTGAAGTATACCGTTAACAAACGCAAGACAACCTACCAATAATGAAAGTAGGTATCAAGGCACCAAGTATATCTCTACAAATGTGAATAAAGGAGTTGGTGTCGAACACTTGAGATATCCATTGATCAGGAGACATTGATGTATTCCCATCTGTCAATGGCAAGAGAGCCTGCCACTAATGATTGCAAGCATCAAGGTACTCATAAAACTCTAGGTCCCATATCCAGAATAAATGAGATGAAGTCGATGGAAGGAGACCCGTTGAAAGAAGAGCATCAAGGCATCTCTCATCAGTCAGCACAAGGAACAAAGCAGGAGCTTCATGATTTGGTGGAGATCAGATGAAGAACATGTTCACGAACCAACGACCCTATGTGTCTTTCATGTGTGTCAAATGCAAGTGGTACACAAAAAGGACCCTTTGAATAGCAGCCAATGATGAAAAAATTCCAACAAAGGCGAGGAAACCACCAATAAGGCTAATGGCATCCAATACACTGCACAAATCCCAAAGTGCGAATATATGTCTTGTCGTCGAACACAAGGGGAACCACCTAGTCAACAACCAATGATGAAATGTCGACTGCTGGGTTCAAGGTGACCTACCAATGATGAAAGTAGGGCCAGGGTGCATGATAAGACCAAAGTATCATGTGATTCTGAGACAAACTGAGGGTATGGCCAACATGCAAAGTCAATATTTCTGAGGAGTGGCCGACACAGGTTGATATACTTCCTTTGAACAAGAGCATGAGACATATCGTGAAATCCAACAGCGTGGACTCAATGATGTGACAATTAGATGCATGAGGCATCAATAACATTCTCCATAGGGACTGGAAGAGTAACAAGTCGGTAGAGAAAACTTTGTATCAGAATCAGCTTCCTAAGGCCATGCTAAAGCCAAAATTATGATGACACACAGACTCAATAACTTTGTGCTCTATTCAAAGGCGACATGACTGCTGCCAATTACAATATAGTATTCCCTTCCTACTCATATTTTTTTGTTTTTTTATAACAAATGAATGCTATGATACATAGGAGGGAACAAGTGTCGCGAGTAAGAAAAACTAGTTCCAACAGTGGAACGTACCTATGATTAATGCAAGGAAATGCATGTGTGAGATGGAAACTCGGGGTGATGTTCCCTCCAGGGTATAGGGTGTCAAATTGTGAAGGATAAAAACAAGGCTCTACTTGGTTGAGGATGAAAACTGCTTAGGCAACGGTTTATAACGTAAAGCGAGAACCGGCTAACGACTCAATACACCAAGCGAGGGCATGAGATGCAATCACAAATTAACACCAAAAAATGTTATTTTTTATATCTTTTAGTCTACTTGGTGTGAAAAAGGGGTAAACTTGTGCCAAATAGACGTCTTTTCAAATTCAATTTACAAGTGTGGAAAAGACAAGTTCACTCGACAATCTTTTCTATTTTTGATAGCGAGTCGGAAAAGAGCTTAACTAGGACTCATGATCTTTCAAATCCAATTTTAACGAGTGTGAATGGGACAAATCACTTGGCGATCTTTTCAGTTTTTTGACGAGTCGAAAAAGAGATTAACTGAGACTTGTTATTGGGAGTCTAATCAACATGTAAATGGGGAGGCCAAGGCTCTCATCCCGGCCTTCTGCCGAAAGTCAGTATCTTGTGGATAACTGACAAGAGCTTGGGAAAACCCAAGGCTTTCCATGTCAAGGAGGAGAATGTGCTAACGGAGGATACAATCTCTGTGATGGTTCGAATAATGTCTCTTAATGGAAAAGACATGGGTGGGTAAATGGGATGTCCCATCAGGTCATCCCAATCGAAAGGAACCTCGTCAGGACTTGGAGGGAGAGCATTCAGGGGAAGAATAAATCTCTCTTGTTTAGAAGGGGGAGGGTGTGAAATGTTGATGACATGGTTGACAGGTGTGTCATTCTCTTCAGGGAGAGTAGGGTTGACCAGAGATTGCACTGGTGTGGCCACTTCTTCAATTATAGGCTGAAGAGGAAGCATAGTAACAGGGGCAAGAGACGCTTCACCTTTAACTAAGGGGGTGAGGTCAGGAGAATATTGCATCGGTGGAACCACTGAGATGATCAAGGGAGAAATGGTATGAAGAGAAACCACGAATGCCTTAGAATTTGAAGGGCTCTTAGGGGCTGAACACTATGTTCATACTTGAGGGACAAAGGGATGCAAACTCAATATGAAGTAATTTCTCCAGAGTAACTTTTCTCTCAAAGTTGAATGCTTTCTCCTTCTTTTCCATAGTTTGAAATTGTGCTCTTATAGCCTCCAGAATGCAACTGAAGAGTTGAGTCAGAACGTTTCTAGTACATGGAAGGCCAAGGATCAGAGATCTTTTGTCGTGACATGGAAACCCGACCTCATTTTGTATTTTTTGGCACAAATCCTGATATACGTGAGTTGTAATGGAGCATCAAGCGTATACACATCTTGCATAGTAGTTAGGGAGTGTATATGTGGAAAGATGTATATTTTTTAGCTCTGGATTCATAAAAAAGGGATAAAAAGTCTGCATAGGGAAATGGAAAAATACCCTCTATGCAAGATAGAAATGGTGAGGCAAATATTTCTATAATAGGAGGTCATGCAACCGTTAGGAGAGAAGGGGGGTCTGCATCAAATGCAGTCGATTTCGAGCCATAATAAGATGATTTGATGGACAATGATATGGAAATGAAGACGTTGTTCCCACTCCTGCGCCCAAATTGAAATCAACCATAACTAGGGATACTTATCGGCATGACCATGGCAGACCTAACAAGACCAAAATAAGGGGTTTCAGAAAATAAACCGACACTGAACACAATACCCGCTTTGCAGCTCGAGAGTAGGAATTCCATAGGTCCAAATTAATATGTCTTGGGAGGAAGTATTTCACTATAAGGAAATGGTCTCTTGATGCTCCCAGAGATATATTTCAAGACAAATAATTATTCAATTGCAAGACCACTCTCTTGTTCTCTAGATATACAATTAACATCTTAGGGGATGAGGATGAAAACTCCCACTAGTTCAAGGCATATTCCTACTACTCATCTCCTTCTGCTTAGAATGGACTAATTTGGGCCTCTGGAATTGCTCATGCAACTTGTGTCCTCGAAGTCTTCTACTGTGAGGAGGTGGTCTCTTGGTGTGTACTAACTTTCAGTTTCGGGCTCTTCTGCTGGCCCTACAACATTTTTCATCTTCTTCCTTATGGGAAGCTTATGAGAACTATCAATTTTACCGTGAGGATGGGTTCTTATGTCCTGCGTTGGAAAAATTCTGGGTTGCATTCTTGCTGGGGTGCTTCATTGGAGCGATGTTGCGGGATTTCATGCTCTTCATAGTGGCGGTCGTGGATTGTAAAATTTTCTCGTCGAGGCATTTTCCCTGTTATTTGTACAATTGAGTGGTGCCTTGCAATGTCTCCAGGTCGCCAACGTCAGGAACATGATTGTTTTTCACTTGCTTCAAGCCAAGGAATTATTCCACTGCGGAACCACTTTCTTGTTTCTTTTTCACCTCAAGTCTTCCGCAAGATATTGAGATTGCGGCAATGAACATTTTCCTTCCGAGGAGAGTACTGCAAGGACTTCCTAAAAAAATCATCGTAATGAGTTTTGTATGCATGTTGAAGAGCATCTCGATGGCTCCTGCATGTTGTCCCACTAGAGGAACAACACATAATTGTATGCATGTTTCTTTTTTGTTTGTAGATCATGTACCTATGTTTATGACAAATATGTTCTATGTTTTGGTGCAAATAACTCAGTCTGATTTCTATGGATAGATATACACTGGCCAATAATTTTTTTATTTTTATGGATTTACTATTAAATTTTTTTCCTTGGAATCTTGTTTTCTCCTTCTTTGTTGAATTTAACGCCTCTTCTCATTAGCATCATTCGATCTAATATGGAGCATTTAACAATTAAATGACAATGCATTATGTCGATCCCATCAGGGTTCTATGGAAACAAAAAAGAATTTTAGACAATTTCAAACCAACATTCAATTCTATTAGTAATGCAGATAGAACATAGCAAGACTAAATCACAATGCGGCAGTCAGGGCCCCGCCCTAGAAATTTCGTTTTCATCTCAGCCTTTCTAAGCAAATGATTTCTTATTTCCCTTTCGCTTCCTTGGTTCCTTTACTCCAAAAGGGAACATTTTATTAGTTTTCCATCCCCTGGCTTCTATTTGAGCAATTTTTACTTTATTAATGAAATTACCAAATTTCTTGTTCGTGAATTAAAAAAAAATGGATCTATGGTGGTTGTAGTCAAATAGGACTATGAAATCAACTACAATATTAAAATGAAAGATCGTCATTGTTGTTTCTAGACATACAATTATTAAACTTTAATGCTAACAACCCATCATGCACGAAGTTTAATACTTAAGTTAATATGTCAAAGTCATGGAAGAATGTATCAAGAACACAATTACTCCCACAAGTTGCAATAAAAACTAATCTTCAACAAAGCACTTTCTCACACCCTTTTTAATGGTACAAGCACAATAGAAAATGAGTAAGTGGATAAAATATTGGACTAGAAAATGATGGTTTTGCAACAATGGGGCTTGTTTGAGACCAAATCCCACTTACGAAAATTTCCCTCCGCTTTTCTATTTTCCCACTCTTTTATCCCTTTATTTTCCCTCTTCTATACTTAACCAAATTCCCCTTTCTTTTTCCCATGTACTTTCTCTTTCTGGTTACTTAGTCGGTTTTTTTCCAAAAACGTCTTACTGCATGGGTTGGCGGATTCATGGGTTCACATTTTTATTCATTCTTTTATATCGCGATTCTGACCAAGCGCTTCCGCTTTTCATACCTAGCCAATTTTTCAATCGCGGGTTCCCGCTGAGGCAGTCTCTAAATTTCACTTCCATTGTTCCATGACCTACAAACAACACTCCATCTTCTGCGATATGCAAATTTACTTACGAATTCCCACATTATCCCCTCTTCATGTTACACATTTTGCACTGAAATGTTTCGATACATACAATTTGATCGTCGAGACCTAACGTCTCCTTGGGAACCCTTGTCACCCTATTTTGTAGCCCGTCCGACCTCTTTCCATACTTGCCCATTTCTTGGAATCTCTTTCGCGGATCATCGGGTTGGCGGGTTCAGGAAATTTCCATTTCCTAGTTGTTGTTTCCTGTGTCTGCCACCTTCAGACTTCTTTCCAAGTATATGCAATAAGTATGCAACTTCTCCAGAAACATACATAAAATATCTTGCTAGGAAATGGAATATCTATTACATATTTGAATATATTAGCCCTTCTTTTCCGTCTTCTATACTTAACCAAATTCCCATTTATTTTTCCCCTCTACTTTCTCTTTCTGGTTACTTAGTAGTTTTTCCAAAAATGTCTTATTGTGTGGGTTGACAGACTCATGGGTTCACATTTTCACTCATGATTTTATATTGCGACTCTGATTGACCGCTTCCCATTCCATACCTAGCCACTTTTTAGATCACGGATTCTCGGGCAGGTGGGCTCTAGATTTCACTTCCATTGTTTCGTGACCCGCAAACACCACTTGGACTTCCGCGATATATGAATTTATTATTGGACTCCCACATCATACCCTCTCTCGTGATACACAGTTTGCACTCAAAAGTTCAGAGACCTGCAATTTGACCTTCGAGTCCTCAAGTCTCCTGGGGAACTATTGTCACCCCATTTTGAAGCTCATTTGTCCTCTTTCCATACTTGGTCATTTCTTGGAATCTCTTTCGTAGATCATCGGGTTGGCGGGTTCATGAAATCTCCAATTCCTAATCATTGTTTTTTGTGCCCCCCACCTTCACACTTCTTTCTAAGTATGCAATAATTGAGGTTTAATGATAACAACTCGCCATGCCTCTAGGAGTCAGTCATACTAACTGTCCCTATTCCATACTTACCTAATTTTTCTCTTGCGGGTTCCCAGACAGGAGGACTGCATTTCCACTGTTCCTTAACTTGCAAACATCACCCCGGCTTCCGCGATATACAAATTGACTTCCATACTCCCACATCATCCCCTCTTCTGTGTTACACATTTTTCACTCAAAATTTCTGATACATATAATTTAACTGTCGGGGCCTCACATCTCCTCAAGAACCCTTGTCACCATATTTTGAAGCCCGTCCGACCACTTTCCACACTTGGCTATTTCTTGGAATCTCTTTCGTGGATCGTCGGGTTGGCGGGTTCAGGAAATTTCCAATTCCTAGTCGTTGTTTCATGTGCCCTCCACCTTCACACTTCTTTCCAAGTATATGCAATAAGTATACAACTTCTCCAGAAACATGCAAAAAATATCTTTCCAGAAAATAGGATATCTATTACAGATTTGAATATATTATCCCTTCTTTTCCCTCTTCTATACTTAACCAAATTCTCGTTTCTCTTTCCCCTCTACTTTCTCTTTCTCATTACTTAGTCATTTTTCAAAAAATGTCTAGCTGTGCGGGTTAGTGGACTCACGGGTTCACATTTGCACTCATGCTTTTATATCGTGACTCTAACCGACCGCTTCCCCATTCCATACCTAGCCATTTTTCTGATCGTGGATTCCTGAGAAGGCGGGCTCTAGATTGCACTTCCATTGTTTCGTGACCTACAAACAACACCCTGACTTCTGTGATATACAAATTTACAACCAGACTCTCACATCATACCCTCTTCCATGTTACACAGTTTGCACTCAAAATTTTTGAGACCTACAATTTGACCGTCGGATCCTCACGTCTCCTATGGAGCTATTGTCACCCCATTTTGAAATCTGTCCATCCACTTTCCATACTTCGCTATTTCTTCGAATCTCTTTTGTGGATCATCGGGTTGGCGGGTTCACGAAATATCCAATTCCTAATCGTTATTTCCTATGCCTGCCACCTTCGCACATCTTTCCAAGTATGCAATAACTGAGGTTTAATGTTGAAAAATCACCATGCCTCGAGGAGACCATCATAATAACTGTCCCTACACAACTTGTCCAAAAACGTGCAGAAAATATCCTTCCAGGTAATGGGATATCTATTACAAATATCAATATATTAGTGAAAATGAATTCCACCGACCATTTCCCTATTCCAAACTTACCAACTTTTTCTCTTGCGGATTCCTGGACAGGCGGGTTCAAGATTTCCATTGCATTGTTCCGTGACCTGCAAACAACACCCAAAATTCCGCGATATACATTGAAAAAAGATCTTTCCAAGTAATGGGATATCTATTACAAATTTCAATATATTAGTGAAAACGAGTTCGACCGACTGTTTCCCTATTCCATACTTAGCCACTTTTTCGATTGCGGGTTCCTGGATAGGAGGGTTCAATATTTCCCTTCCATTGTTCCGTGACCTACAAAAAACACCCAAAATTCCGCAAATATACAAACCGACCGTTAGACTTCCCCATCATGTACTCTTCCCTTTTACACCTTTTGCAGCCAAAATTTCCGACACATACAATTTGACCGTCGGGACCTCACCTCTCCTAAGAATCCCCTGTAACACTATTTTGAAACTCGTCTGACCACTTTTCATACTTGGACATTCTTTACTTTCTCTTCCCCATCCCCATCACCTTCACACTTGTTTATAATAACACACACACACACACACACACACACACACACACATATATATATATATATATAAGGTCTTATTTCTAAATATGAAATTAGTAAGCTTTAATGATAACAAATCATCATGCAGGAACCATATAAATTGTCATTTATGAGAGAAAGGCTCGAGGAGATCTCCCATTAATACGCATTAAACCAAGATTTGCGGAGGGTTATATTATCCCTTCCAAGTGTTAATTTCAAACATCATGGAATGTCGTTGGCACGTCGTCGAGTTGGTGTGTTCATGAAACCTCCAATCCTTAATTGTTCTTGTCCGTACCTTCTACCTTGGCACTTCTAAGTATGCAATAAGTAATCTTTACTGCTAACAACTAATCATGCAACACCCATAGAGATTGTCATTAATGAGCGAAAGGATCGAGGATATTTCCCATTCACATGCATTGAACCAACATTTGCGGAGGGTTATATTATCCCCTCCAACTGTTCATTTCAAGCATTTTCTGGAGAAAACAAACGTTTTCATAAACTTATGGCACTAGCTCGACAACAGTTCTGTGGAGATACAGTGAACATCTTCGGGTGTGAGGACCAAAACTTCCAATGGTCTAGGGCATATTCTTACTACTCAACCCTTTCCACCCAGAACGAAATAATTTGGACCTCTGGGATTACTCGTGCAGGTTGTGTACCTGAATTTTTTGACTGTAAGGAGTTGGTTTCTTGGTGTGTCGATAAATATATTTCAGGCCAAAGAATTATTCCACTGCGAGATCACTCTTCTGTTTCTTTGTCACCTTAGGTCTTCTGCTAGATGTTAATATTGTCAGAGCCAACATTGACGTTCAGAGGAGAAGACTCCAAATAGTTCCTAAGAAAGCATAATAACGGGTTGGACATCTTTCCTGAGTTCCTGGAAGACCCAATGGCAGTTCCTGAAGATATCACAAACTTGTAGGTTAGTTCATTTATAAATGCATTTGGGAAATTGCCTGGTTGTTTACAAGAATAACGGGACAAGAGTCCACAACAACTATTTCCTACATGGTTCTTTATATTTTGTATTTCATAGTCAAGGAACAAGCCATTTTGATTGGGGGAAGCTAATTTCCCATGAAATCTGTTCTCAATTGTCAAGCTTCAAAAAGGAGAAGAAAATTTATATGTCATCCTACTTGGTTTTCACGATAGTGCATTGTTGTCAGTTTCCAAAACTGTCTCTATCCAAGAAGGTGAACTGGGAATTCGACCCCGTAACCTTCTGGTACAAGGCCTTATGGAATCACAAGGCCTCCCACTATTTTTATGAGGTTTTTAGTGACTTTGTCTCTGTTTTCAAAGTTTTATTATTAGGAGAAGATGTTCCCCACATATCTGACCAGGCAACCAAGGTTTTGGATAGGAAGGGGGCACTTGAACAAATGGAGAATTACAGTGTGATAACGATTTTTGGCTCCAAGGAAAAATCTTCTCTCCTTCCATGTCACATTACAGACAGAATGTTTGTTACAAAAATAGCAAGGCAATACAACTACTAGTTGCATCTATTCCATGAGAAGAGAAAAAAAAAGTTCATTCCTCTACCTTGGAAAGTTGGGGACTTTTGTTGAGGAACGTCAACAAAATTGATGAATTCGAAACCCATTTCAACAAATTAAACCTAAGATATGCTGAAATGCTAAGAGGGTTCGATCCTAATCGATTTTTTTTAGAAAATTTACTTACAGTTGGCCTCGACTATTCTTTTTTCCAGAGATGCCTGAGCGAAAATAGAGACACTAACGAAAACACTCATGCTTTTGATGTTGGAAACCTAGACACATTCCAAAGCACCACTAGATTGTACAAGCAATAGGGAAAAGACCCCGGTGAGAAGAGTGTGCAATCACCAGATAGCACTCCCAAAAGTATGACATCTCGGAGAATCGCTCCAATGGCCCACCATAGTAAGAAAGCAACCCAGAATTATTCAAACAGAGGAGAAGATAACAACCCTCCTCACCCTAAAATTGATAGCTCTCACAAGCTTCTCATGGAGAAGAAGAGAAAAAAAATTGTAGGGCAGGCGAAAAAGCCCAAAATTGAGAGTGAGAACATGGAACTTGAGAATAGCCTGGATAGCGTATTTCGCATTCTTGATCAGCCCAGAGACGCGATCCAGCATAGTCTCCCAATGGACATAGCTGATACTGAATTTTTTTACGAAGATGAATCCTTCATATTCTAGAGCATTGTTTTTGACAGCGAGTCTAAAAAATTAATTATTGAAAAGAGAGATGTAAAAAATCAGAAAGGGAAATCTCGTTAAGAGATTAACCTTGTGAACACGTGGTTGTCCCAAATCTATCGAATTCACAGAGCAACCAAATGTTCTCTTGATGATTCCATTGGAGGCATTGAGGTCGAGATTGCTAGACTGGAGGACCGAGTCAAGGAATTGGAGGAAGCTTTGATTTCTATGCCATTGCTTTCCATTCCTTTAGAAATAGCCATGCCTGTCACCCCTGCAGCCAAGTTAAAATGATCCTCCAACCTCCTCGCATCGTGTAGATGATATGTGGAGAATAATATCAAGAAAATAATGGAACTGATTACTAAGGCCTAGGAAACATCACAAAGTACGACTTCCCTTAGAACGAGGGCACGTAATTTTCTCAAACATTTGCAGGCAGATTTAAAAAATGAAGAATGTTTCTATTTAGACATGGTCCTCCCTTTTGGCACCCATGTCAGCAACATGATAGAAACAAGAAGAAGACAACAAGATCCCCCCTCCAAAAACTGGATCACTCAATTAAATGCATGTTGGAAAGAAAAAGTGAAGAAATTGCATCGCATTGTCCAATCATGTGAACACGCCATATCAAAGAAAGAAAAATTATTCACAAAGATGACCGAAATAGATTTAGCCGAAAGGACAAACGAGGTCCAAGACCCCAAGTTAATCGTCAACTCCTTTCCCTTAACTAAGAAAGCCTTCAATAAACAAGTTGATATTTTTAAGGCGTTGTCTTTAGAAAAGTTTTACAACATCCTTGAATATGGTGAAGATGACGTGGACAAATGGCTAGTCGACTATTCGGTATAGAATGAAGAAATTGATCAGGCTCTGCGTAATCTTTCTATCGATCTAAGGGAATTAGAAAATTAAATTTTCAACATAAAAATATGGAATGAGATCAACGTCACCCCCTTGAGAAGCTACATTGAAGAATAGGTCAAAAGGGAATTGAAGCAGGTCGCTGACGAAAGGCAACAGATAGTTGGCACGAATCCAATAGTCATCGATGACAACAATAAAAAGGCATCAACAAGAAAATAGAGAAAGGGGTGATATTAACAATCACCGTAAGTCTATACTGATCACATCCTGCTTTGTTTATCAATCCAATTATTGCACCCTTTTAAATAGAAATGTCTAGCCAAAGACAAATACCTTCCAATTTATTCTTTTCTCGTATTACACTCTACCATCCCCCACTTCTTCTTTCCATAGTCCTACTTCTTGTACATATTTCTCTTATGGTCCGCGAGAACCCCAATCCCAGTCTATATGACAAACTTATTTAAATTTCCATGAATATTTAAATTTCTAGGAATATGTAACAGACAATATAATTTTTTGATATATTTCAACTAAAACTATTTTTATCTCCTTTTATGTTTATGTGCTCATAAATTTTTATCTTCAACTATGTTGAATGTCAAGAAATTGTGTTTATTTAATTTGAATGTAACTTTATGTGTCTTTTGTGTTTTATCTTTTTCTCATGCATATATTTTTATCCTCCTATGCATATAATTTTTTTTGTCCTGGCACATATAGAGACATACAAGCCAGATGGTCTATGGAAATTGTACTTAACTCTAACCAGTTGAAAGTATACAATGAAGAGATAAAAAAATGCAAGGTAGGAACGAAAATTTCAAACATAGCAACTCACACTACTGGAAAGAACGAAAATTTCGAACATAACAAGATGGATTATATAGTTTCAAAAAATAAGTGGGACTCTAGATACCACGCGTCATTTATTGCATGGATACCACCTGTGCTCCATGCTACTTGCCACATCTCCGCTACAGTTTCCATCTACCTCTGCTACTTTTTCCCAATCTCTGTACATTTATTCCCAATTCGACCCAACAAGGGACTACGCTGCCATGCAACACTTGTTAAATTTATAAGTTAAAATAAATCTCCAAAACTTTCATGTATTAATAAAGTATTTAAAGTATAAATTCCAATCTCTTATAATAATCTTACCTTGTTAATTAGCTTTATAGAGCTTTATAGTTAATATGTGCCTCCAAAATATTTTAGGTTGAAATTTAGAAATACATACAAGTTTCACTTATATCTTTCTCGGAAATCTTATGATTTTTATTATACCAAGGATTAGAAAATTCTTTTTCTTCATTAAAAAATACGACTTTATAATAATAATTAAAAAAAAAACAATGCTTTGATATATGTATCTATAACACACAATAAGATATAAAAATAAAGATATGTAACATAATAAAAACATACACTAAAATTAAAATATATATATATATTCAACCACTTTTATTAACAAGTGTTGCATGGCAGCGTAGTCCCTACCAAGTTGGAATGGGAATAAATGTGACCAAGTACAGACACGTCGGTAGGAAGTTGAAGTACATGGAAACACAAAAGAAGCAACATTCCCGAATTAGTTTTCTTTAAAACAAGGGCTTGTGGACATAATAGAAATTGAAATTTATCAAATTATAGGTTCCTAGACAACATAAATTATACATATGAAATTTGTAATTTTATAAAGTAGATATTTACTTTTATACATACGAAATATGTACTCCATAGTTGGCAGTTTTTGGATTGCGGGTTCTCAAGATGGCTCGCTGAAAATCGGGCTATGTTGTTCCGTGCCCTACAAATATCACCCAGATTTCCGCGACATACAAATTTACAATCAGACTTGTGGACTATTTGAAATTTAAGGGCGTACGTATGTTACACAGGTTCATGGACAAAAGCACAAAAAAAATAGAATTCCCGAATTAGTTTTCTTTAAAACAAGGGCTCCTGGACACAAGAAATTGAAAATCATCAAATTATAGGTTCCTGGACAGCATAAATTATACATACCAAATATGTAATTTGATTAAGTATATATATATAGAGCATGTGGGTTGTCGAGTTGGTGCATTGAAAATTGGGCTTTTGTTGTTCCATGCCCTACAAATAGCACCCAGAGTTCCGCGACCCACAAATTGACAATCAAACTTGTGGACTATTTGAAATTTAAGGGCCAACATCTATTACATAGGTTCATGGACAAAAGCATAAAAAAACTAGCATTCCCGAATTAGTTTTCTTTAAAACAAGGGCTCCTAGATAGAAGAAATTGAAATATAACAAATTATAGGTTCCTGGACAACATAAATTATACATATCAAATATGTAATTTGATTAAGTAGATATATAGAGCATGCACGAAAGATTCATTCTGGGTTCTCGGGCTGACGGGCTGAAAATTGGGCTTCTGTTGTTCTATGACCTACAAATAGCACCGAGAGTTCCACGATATACGAATTGACAACCAGACTTGTAGACTATTTGAATTTTTTGATTGCAGGTTCTCGGGTTGGCGGGCTGAAAATTGGGCTTTTGTTGCTCCATGGCCTACAAATAGCACGTAGAGTTCCATGATATACAAATTGACAATTGGACTTGCAGACTATTTGAAATGTAAGGGCCTACGTCTGTTACATAGGTTCGTGGACAAAAGCACCAAAAAAACTAACATTCCAGAATTGGTTTTCTTTAAAACAAGGGCTCTTGGACAAAAGAAATTGAAATTTATCAAATTATAGGTTCCTGGATAGCATAAATTATACATACCAAATATGTAATTTGATTAAGTAGATATATAGAGCATGCGCGGAACCCTCATTCTGGGTTCTCAGGCTGGTGGGCTGAATGTTGGGCTTTTGTTGTTCCATGCCCTACAAATAGCGCCAAGAGTTCCGCGATATACAAATTGACAATCGGACTTGCGGACTATTTGAATTTTAAGGGGCTCGTGCCGAAAAAGTTTAGCATTCTCGAATTAGTTTTCCTTTTTACATACGTTGGTGGACAAGAAAACAAAAAAATAGTATTGACGTCTGTTACATAGGCTGGTGGAAAAAAGTATGAAAAAAATAGCATTCCCGAATTATTTTTCTTTAAAAGAGGGGCTCCTGCATAGAAGAAATTGAAATCTATCACCCCATACTTAGGCAGTTTTTGGATCGCGGGTTCTCGAGCTGCTGGGCTGAAAATTAGGCTTCTGTTGTTTTGTGCCCTACAAATAGCACCCAGAGTTCCGCGATATACAAATTGACAATCGGTGTGGACTATTTGAATTTTAAGGACCTGCGTCTGTTACATAGGTTCGTGGACAAAAGCAGAAAAAAAAAAACACTAGCATTCCCGAATTAGTTTTCTTTAAAACAAGGGCTCCTGGACACAAGAAATTGTTTATGGACAACATAAATTATACATACCAAATATGTAATTTGATTAACTAGATATATAGAGCATGGATGGAACCCTCATTCCATACTTAGCTAGTTTTTGGATTGCGGATTGTCGGGACGGGGACCTGAAAATCAGGCTTCTGTTGTTCTATGTCCTACAAATAACACCGACAGTTCCGTGATATACAAATTGACAATCGGACTTGCGGACTATTTGAATTTTAAGGGGATCGTGTCCAAAAAATTTAGCATTCATGAATTAGTTTTCTTTTCATAGGTTTTACATACGCTAGTGGACAAAAACACAAAAAATATAGTATCAATGTCTATCACATAGGGTGGTGGACAAAAGGAACAAATAAATAGCATTTCCGAATTAGTTTTCTTTAAAATAGGGGCTCCTGGATAGAAGAAATTGAAATTTATCAAATTATAGGTTCCTGGAGAGCATAAATTATACATAACAAATACGTAATTTTTAAAAGTAGATATTTACTTTTATACATACGAAATATGTACTTTTATAAAGTATGGGGATGAGATTTTATAGAGCATACACGGAGCCCTCATTCCATACTTTCATGGAGCCCGCATTCCATACTTGCACGGAGCCTTGATTCCATACTTAGGCAGTTTTTGGATCGCGGGTTCTCGAGCTGAAAATTGGCCCTCTATTGTTCCATGGCCTACAAAGAGCACCTAGAGTTCCATGATATACAAATTGACAAGAAGACTTTCGGACTATTTTAATTTTAAGGGCCTTTGTGGCAAACAATATGAAGGATAGGTGCTAAAGATGCAAGAAATGACATACTATCTATACGTTTGAGTAGAAAGAAAGCACTGAACACAATTTTATGACATTTATATAAAAAAATAATAAAACGTGTTACATATTCCTAGAAATTTAAAGAAACATATATGTGTGTGTGTGTGTGTGAAATGTGATATCTCAAATTTGAGTGAGTGATTTATGTCATACTTAATTTTGAAAATGACCACGCAGGAGAAAATATGCATCAGAAAAAAAGAGAATTGAGATAAAATAAATAGAATGACTTCACATTCAACATAGATGAAGATAAAAATCTAGGAACACAAAAAAGTAGAAAAAAACTAGCATTCCCGAATTAGTTTTCTTTAAAACAAAGGCTCCTGGACACAAGAAATTTATCCTAGACATCATAAATTATACTTACCAAATATGTAATTTGATTAACTAGATATATAGAGCATGGATGGAACCCTTTTTCTATACTTCGTCAGTTTTTGGATAGCGGGTTCTCGGGCTGGGGACCTGAAAATCGGGCTTCTGCTATTCCGTGTCCTACAAATAGCACAGACAATTCCGTGATATACAAATTGACAATCAAACTTGCAGACTATTTGAATTTGAAAGGGCTTGTGTTCAAAAAATTTAGCATTCATGAATTAGTTTTCTTTACATAGGTTTTACATACGCTGGTGGAAAAAAGCACAAAAAATATAGTACCAATGTCTGTTACATAGGGTGGTGGACAAAAGGACCAAATAAATAGCATTCTCGAATTGATCGCGGGTTCTCTGGCTGTGGACCTGAAAATCGGGCTTCTATTGTTCTGTGTCCTACAAATAACACCAACAACTCCGTGATATGCAAATTGACAATCAGACTTGCGGACTATTTGAATTTTAAGGGGCTCGTGTTCAAAATATTTAGCATTCGCGAATTAGTTTTCTTTACATAGATTTTGCATACGTTGGTGGAAAAAATCACAAAAAATATAGTACCAATGTTTGTTACATAGGGTGGTGGACAAAAGTACCAAATAAATAGCATTCACGAATTAGTTTTCTTTAAAACAGGGGCTCCTAGACAGAAGAAATTGAAATTTATCAAATTATAGGTTCTTGGAGAGCATAAATTATACATAGCAAATACGTAATTTTTTAAAGTAGATATTTAATTTTATACATACGAAAAATGTACTTTTATAAAGTATGGGGATGAGATTTTATAGAGCATGCACGGAGCCCTCATTCCATACTTGCACGGAGCCCCGATTCCATACTTAGGCAGTTTTTGGCAGGGATGATTTTAAGGATGGAAATTTATTTTAAAATTTAGAAACCTTGGCGAATCTTACTAATCCTTCATGTGCTAACTATAAATGATTGGTGATTTTTTGTAAAAATATTCAAATTTCTAAGTATTTTATGTAGTTTTTATAAAATTTTGGCGATTTTTAAGGTAAAGTAATTTTATCCTATAGAATTTGGGTGAATCTTTTTTAAAATAGAGAATCTTGTTTTTGGAAAAACCATGAAAAATTAGCCCATGAGCGAAATTTAGCCCCTAAAATCATCCCTGGTTTTTGGATTGAAAGTTATCGAGCTGGTGGGTTGAAAATTGGGCCTTTGTTGTTCCATGGCCTACAAAGAGCACCCATAGTTCCGTGATATACAAATTGACAAGTGGACTTGCAGACTATTTTAATTTTAAGGGCCTTTGTGGCAAACAATATGAAGGACAGGTGGCAAAGATGCAAGAAATGACATACTCTCTATATGTTTGAGTAGAAAAAAGTAATGAACACAATTTTATGACATTTATATAAAAAAACTATAAAATGTGTTACATATTCCTGGAAATTTAAAGAAACATATGTGTGTGTGTGTGTGTGTGTGTGTGTGTGAAATATGATATCTCAAATTTGAGTGAGTGATTTATGTCATACTTAATTTTGAAAATGACTAGGCAGGAGAAAATATGCATCAGAAAAAAAGAGAAATGAGATAAAATAAACAGAATGACTTCACATTCAACATTGTTGAAGATAAAAATCTAGGAACACATAAATATATAAGGAGACAAAAGAATAGTTTTATTTGGAATATATGAAAAAAATAATAGTTTGTTACATATCCCTGGAAATGTAAATGCGTTTGTCATATAGACTGGGATTGGAGCTCTCGCGGACCATAACAGAAATATGTACAAGAAATAGAACTGTGGAAAGAAGAAGTTGGACACGGTAGAATGTAATACCTAAAAAGTAGAAATGGGAGGATCAGTGGCTATAGATTTCTACTCAGAAAAGGTGGAATAACTGGATTGATAAAGAAATGACTATCAATATACACTTACATGCATGGTACATATAAGTAATTTTGGTGTTTGTTTGCTCATGCCTTTTCCTGTTGGTTTTTGTCAGTGGCCCGCTTGAATAACTGGATTGATAAAAATAGGATTTATGCATTTCCCTGTTGGATTTTGTCGATGAGCCACTTCAAGTTATCTTCAATATATTTTTTCAAGGGGGCGACGTTGATGTCATTGCGGATTTTAATGATGAAAAGTTCATTTTCTAATTCGCTTAGATCAATTGAAAGTTTACATAAAGGTTGATGAATGTCTCTATTCTGTACCGAATACCGGACTAGCCAGTTGTCCATCTCTTCTTCATATTCAACAATCCAGTAAAAAAATTCTAAAGACAAGGCCTTAAAATTATCAACTTGTTTATCGAAAGCTTGCTTGGTTAACGCCATCAAGTTGACAATTAAGCTAGGGTCCTGGAAGTCATTTGTCTTTCCTGGTGAGCTTTGTGAATAATGTTTCTTTCTTTGATATCGCTTGCTCACATGATTGGATGATGAGATACAGGTTCTTCACCTTCTCTTTCCAGCATGTTTCTAATTGAGTGAGTCATTTTTTGGATGGGATATCATGTTGTCTTCTTGTCGTGTTTGGCATGTTGTTGACATGAAAGAAAAAAGGGATGACTGTGTGCAAATAGAAATTTTCTTCATTTTTAAAATCCATTTGCAGAAGTTGGAGCAAGTTATGTGCCCTGCTCCCCAGGGAATCCATATTCTGTGATATTTCCCAGGCCTTAGTAATAAGTTCCATTCTTTTGTTGATATTTTTCTCCACATATCCTCTAGAGGATGTGAGGAAGCTAGAGGATCATTTTAGATTTGTTGCAGGGGTGCATGTAGTCACAAGCATGGCTATTTCCAAAGGACTTCCAAGCAATGGCATAGGAAACAAATCTTCTAATTCCTTAATCCGGTTCTTTAGTCTGGCATTCTCAGCCTCAATGACTCAAACAGAATCATGAAGAGCATCTTCGGTTTCCATGTGAAGTTGAGAGATTTTGGATGCCTGCATATTGGCAAGGTCAAGTTTTGAGCGATGTTTTCTTTTCTTATTTTTTACATCTCTTTTTCTAATGATTAATTTTTTTGATTCGGTTTCAGAAACAACACTCTGAAATACGAAGGATTCATCTTCGTAAAAAAATTCGGTATCAACCATTTCCATGGAGTAGGAATGGTGAATTGCGTCTACGGGATGGTCAAGGTTGTAGAATATGCTATCCAGATCAGCGTTAATATCCATGTTTTCACTGTAAATTTTGGGTTGCTCTGCCTCCCCTACAATTCTTTTTCCCTTCTTCTATAGGGGAAGCTCATCAGGAAGATGTTCATTGTATCTCTACAAAAATATTGTGGAGTTGTTGCCAGTAGTTTATGAAAACGTTGGTTTGCTCCAGACGCTGCTTGAAATGAAGAAATGGAGGGGACAATATAACCCCTCGTAAACATTGGTTGAATGTGTGCGAATGGAAAATCTTCTCATTAACGACAATATCTATGTGTATTGTATGGTGACCTGTTAGAAGTAAAGATTAATTATTGCATACTTAGAAGTGCGAAGGTGGCATTTACGACGAAGAACATTTAAGGATTGGAGGTTTCGTGAAGGAACCAAGCTGGCGACGTGCGAATGGAATTCCATGGTATTTGAAATTAAGACTGAGAAGAGATTGGAGGTTTCGTGAAAGAAGCAAGTTGGCAGCATGCGAATGACATTCCATGGCATTTGAAATTAAGACTGGGAAGGGATAAGAAAATCCTTCACAAATATTGCATTAATGGCAGAACTTATTGAGCCTTGCACACATCAATGACAGCTTAGACGGTGCCTACACAATGACCTGATAGGATTAAAGATTTAGAAACAAGATATATATATATATAAACACTATTTCTTATTATGGACACATGCGAAGGTGACGGGCATGGGGAAGAGCAAGCAAGGAAGGAGCAACCAAGTCTGAAATTGCATGGTGAAATTGGTGAGTTTCCAATGGTGAAATTGTATGACTCAGAATTATTCACTGCTAAATGCGTAAAATGTAAGAGGGCATGATGGTGCAGTTCATAGGAGGGTTTGTATATTTGGGGAATTGTGGGAAAGTGGCTAAGCATGAAAAGTGTGACTTTCTATAGCCTTTCAGGGAGCATAGTGAAAGGAATCGTGTATAGTCTTTGGATAGCGGGTTCTCGGGCTGGAGGGCTCAAAATTGGCTAAGAAAACCAAAGGGCTTGGTTCGACTCCTAGTGCATATTTCATAATTCATGTGCAACACCAACTCTGTGGTTACCAGATCTGTGTGTGTAGAAACGGAGCAAAACTAAATATGTACCTTTATAAAGTATGGACATGATATTTTATAGAGCATGTACAGACATTGCATTCCATACTTGGACACTTTCTGGATCGTGGGTTCTTAGGCAGGCGAGCTCAAAATATAGGCCTCTATTGTTCCATGTTCTACAAATAGCACACATAGTTCCGCGACATACAAATTGACAAGTGGACTTGCGGGGTGGATGAGATTTTATAGACCATGTATAGTTTCTGGATTGTGGGTTCTCGGGCTGGCGGGGTAAAAAATGGGCCTCTATTGTTCAGTGCCTTACAAATAGCTTATGATAATAATTTGACAAGCAGATTTGCGGGCTGACCGACTCAACATTTTTCAATTGAAAAGCGGATTTGCGGGTTGGCCGACTCAACATTCTACTTCTAGTGATTTCCACAATATACAAATTGACATAGACTCCATGGTTGGGGGGCTCCCAGAAACGAGAAATACATACCAAATATGCACAGATCCCTTATTCCATACTTAGCCACTTATTTGGATCGCAGACTTGCGAGCTGTACATTGGGCCGATTTCCACGATATACAAATTGACACAAACTCCAGGGCTGGAGGGCTCTCAGAAACGACCAATACATACCAAATATGCACAGATCCCTTATTCCATACTTAGCCACTTATTTGGATCGCGGACTTGCAGGCTGTACATTGGACCTCTAATGTTCTGTGTCCTACAAATAGCACCCATAGTTGGGTGATCTACAAATTCACAAGTGGACTTGCGGGCTGGCTGGCTCAAAAGTGCATTTCTGTTGGATGGCAGATGTGTAGGCTA
>ML778302.1:599833-621944 GCA_009831015.1 Picea engelmannii | reverse complement strand
CAAAGTAAACGAAAAACTGTTTAGTATCGAACATGGGCATAAAAAGAATGCACCTTTGCATGGATTCCTCTACATCTCTGGGTAGGAGTTCTTTGCGACATCTAGTTTTCATGTATGTTTCTATCAACAAAAGTACAAAACAAAAGGCATATGAACATAAGTTCATATGTAAAGAAAAAGGCAAGTACTATGTACATATACTAAAAAAAATAGAATAAGATGAATAGAGTGAGAAATAGTTTTTGGGAGGATGTACCTTTTTTGTTGTTGTTGCATAATGTATATTTTATAATTCAAGTACAACATCGACTGTATGCTCACCAGAAAAATATGTGTAGAAATCACGAAAAACCAAGAAGCTGGATATATATATATATATATATATATATATATATATATATATATATATATATATATATTATTTTTATTTTTGCAACAAGCTATACATATATGCTTTGAAACATAGAAATATGACTTTGCAATATGTTTGATGTATATATCATAATTCAAGTGCAATACCAATTGTATTGTGATCAGATCAATATGTGTCTAAGATAAACATATTGTATTGAGGAATGGGCACATTGGACCAGACATGGTCAATAAGTTTGTTTTGCAGATGGCTTGTATTGTTCAAAAGAAAGCGGAGACTGTATTTGCACATGTAGTTTTCCAATTTTTTTGTTCTGCCACTATTTTGTATCATGTTAATATTGAAGTCTCCTACAAGTACAATGGGTTCGTTCAGATGGAAATGGCCCAATGCATTGGAAATAACATCTACTATGTTGGAGAATACTGCATGGGGAGCAACATACAGATTCAGTATTGCAACTTATGTTTCATGGAAAAAAAAATTGCAAGCACCAGTTCAACATTCTATTCTTCGATATGTATATGGTCCAAAATTGGTACATGTTTTTTCAATAGTATCATCACCCCATGTGTAATGTAGCTTGATATGCAATTGTGATTTGGGAATTGTTTGTTCTGCATGCATAATGCCATGTGTGTTTCCTGCAAGCACAAAATATCGGATTGCATTATTGATCCAGATTTTATGAGAAGAATGAAATGACTACATATTATTAACAAGTGCTTAACACAAAATAACAGAGATACAGTAAAACTGGTTTTCTATTCAATAAGGAAATAAGCTAAAACTGTAAAATGCAGCGGAAACAAGCTTGTTGGAATGGTGGCGGCTTAAAGCTGAGAAGAGATGTGACGGTTGCGCTCATTTGCAAAAAGATCATTACAATGAGTCTTTGAATGCATTTTCACAATAAACAGGAATTCGAAAAACCCTAGAAATACAAAAACCTAACCCTAGGAGATGAAGCACCAAAATTCATGTGGGCCCTGTTTGGGTAAGTTAGTACATCAACTTCCAGGGGTCATAACTTTTGCATATGGTCTTCGTTTTAGGCGTATGATAACCCATTGGAAATGTATCATCGAGGAGATTAATTTTGGGGGCTCAATCATGCATTCAACTATAATTGAGAATATCTATCCCAAAAAAACCTTCATTTAATCCCTCAAAATGGCCCCGGAAGTTAAAACTGCTAAAAATAGTAAATTGCGAAAATTGTTAGAAAATTATTTTGAGCTAGTTGGAAGAGGTGGGTGGCCACCGATATCCACCAAGATCAATCCTCCCTCCTTAGGAATCAATGGTATCCATTGCGTTGAGTTCCCCCATCATATGAGGAAATTTATGTTGAATTGGGCCCCGGGTGAGCCACTTGCCTTGGTGCAAGAGATGCCCTGCTTTGACGACTCAATAAAGCTAGATAATTTTCTATTGAGTGCCCTTGATCTATGTGTTCAAAATATGATCAATGGATTCATGTTGTATGCATTCGGGGTTGAGATCTGTTGGTGTCAGCTGCTCTACTACATCTGAGGTGTCCAATAATGGTGGGAAACAAGGGCAAAGGAGATCCACGTTAAACACTGGGTGAAGGCCAAGGAAAGGATGAATGTTGAGATCAAAATCATTATCCCCCATGACCTTTGTGATGGTGTATGGACCATAACGGAGTGGGTGAATCTTACGATGGGGTCCTGTAAGCATTCTTTTTGCAAGTGCAACCAAACTTTGTCACCCACCTGAAACTTATGTGGCACCCAATGTTGATCATAGCACTACTTGTCCTTGTCATTGGACTTCTGTAGGATATCCTGAACCTGTTGGTGGATGTGTTGGATCTGCTCAATGAACTGGGTGGCTTTGTCAGCTTCAGTTGGAGTAGGAGATGAGTCGGTCGAGGTGACCGCAAGGGGAATTGCAACATCTATGGGACCCAATGGTTGGAATCCCAACCCCACCTAAAAGGGGCCATGGTTGGTTGAGCTATGTAGGGCTCAGTTGTAGCTATTTTGGACATAGGGAAGGCTCTCATCCCATGTGCAAGGGTGCTTTGAATTATACATGTGCATGATATGCACAATCATTTGATTGATGACCTCGGTTTGGCCATTTGTCTGGGGGTGGAAGGTCGTGGATTTGGTGAGCTTGGTGTCCAGCAGTGACTGTAGGCTTGACCAGAATGTGTTGAGAAATTAACAGTCCCGACCTGAGATAATGGTTTGTGGGATTCCAAAATGTACCCAGACTCGTTCAAAGAAGAGCTTGGCAGTGGCCTCTGCTGTGATGTTCTTCTTGTAGGCAACCAGAATCGCCATCTTAGAAAAGAAATCAACAACCACAAAAACACAGTCGTTTCCCCTCTTGGTGGACGGGAGGCTCGACATGTAGTCCATTGATATGGATTCCCATGGCCTGTCAGGAGTAGGAAGAGGGGTGTATAGGCCCTATTTCTTAGTGGTCGATTTGGCAATAGCACAGGCAATGCAGGACCTGATATACTTGTTGACATCATGTTGATGTTTCATCCAGTAGAAATGTTTTTGTAGCATCGCCACTGTATTTTCGACGCCGAAATGTCCTCCTACCCGACTGAAGTGGGATTCCCAGATCATCTTCGCTAGCTCACTTGATGGAACACATATATGGCCCATACGACACAACAACCCATCATGAAGATGGAAATTATCGACAACAACATTTTCACCCAACATTTGGTAGGTGGTGGCGAAGTCCAGGTTTGTCTCATATAGTTGGGGCCATCCAGAGGTCTCATGGCCGCAGGAGTCTAGCACCGTGGTGAGTATAATATCTTCATATTCTATCTCCTCATTCTCTAACAGAGAGCGAAAATAGACTGGCCCATTGGGTAGTGGTGCACCAAGGGTCATATCGATGGGGTGCTTGACTTGGCAATGCAGAGGTACCCCAATAGGTGAGGAGAAGATATCTGAGTATTCTTCCATGACCTTATCTACTTGCTTCTACTGTGTGGAGAGGTTGACCATAGAGACCTTGGATGTGGCTGTGATATTTCACTTATTCTGAGAGCGAATCATAAACAAGACAAACTTCCCCACTTGAGAGATGACCGTCCTGCATTGCTTAGCAAAGATTAAGGAAATAACACTAGGTGGGACTGCCTCGGGTATCCTGTATAATTTCCTGTTCAAAGTAATAATAAAACTACGAGGCCCAGACTCATATACAACATGAAGTTTCCATAAATAAGGTTGGCCCAAAAGAACATCACAAAATTCGTGAGGAGAAACATCACACAATACCTCGTCTTTGAAGGTCTTGATGTCGTACGACAGTTGGCACTGTTGGCCGACGCGTAGATCAATTCCTTGGCGGAGCCATCTAATGGTGTAGGGTTGTGGGTGTGGTGTTGTTGGCAGGGCTAGCTGCTTGACGACCTCTGCTAAGATGACGTTCTTTTGGCTACCATTATTCATGATGAAGTGCAGTGGGGTGCCTTTTACCCACATATGTGAATGGAAGAGGCGTTCTCCTTCTTCTGGCTTGTCTGGTTCACCAAGCTGGAGCTTGGTGGTAGAAACGGTGGCACTGGGTTCTGCATCAATGATTTGTTTTCCCCTTTCTGGTTATGGCTCAGAGTATGAACCCACATCTGATTTAGAGGCTTTCACTTCGGCCACCAGCGACTGCTTTGAGCGGTAGTCAACAGTGTTATGCCAATGGCTCTTATGGAAGTCGCACCACTTCCCAGTATCTTTCTTTGTCTTTTTGGTGTCCTTCTTTGTTTGTGGCTTGGACTAGTTGTCCTAATACTCTCCATATTTTCTTTGTCCTTTTTTATGTGGGTTGGGGCCGCACTTTCCTGGCTTTTGTTGTGAGGGGTTCCCAAGCCCAAATTGTCGTGTCTTTTGTTTGAGCTTCTGCTCGATTTTGATGGCATATCGGTAGGCCGCGCCCAAGGATGAGATGTTCAAAAATTCCATTTCGGTTTGGATGTATCTATGAAGAGCACCGTGATACTTAAGAATGAGATTTCACTCTGAATCTTTGATACCCATCTTGGTGTGCAAGGTATGAAAGATATTTGTGAAATCTGGCACTGCTTGGTCTCTTTCTTGCCGCGGTCTGGTCCATTTGGTATACAAGTCATCATAACTTCTGACAATGTAGTATTGTTCCTTAATAACATCCCTGAAGGAATCCCAGGTGGCCGTGACTGTAAATAGTGAGAGTTCCTCTGTTTCCTTTTGCTCACAGAAATTTTCCCACCAAACTTTGACATGGGGAACGACTTTGAGGAGTGCAAAAGTAATATTTTCTCTATTCGAAAAGTTATGTACAGAAAAATACCCTTCTAGTAGATTCAACCACTTATATACAACATCTACATCTATCTGACCTTCAAATATAGGAATATCGAAGTTTATTTGTACCTTGAAGGGGGTGGCGCCTTCGCTCGAAGAAGATGCATTGCCTGTTGGTAGTCATCAAAGGATTTGCGTAAAACTATCCATCATCTCATTCCTTTGTTGCGTGAGGGATTCCTCAATCAACAGTTTGAAAGGATCTCCTATCCCATCATGTTTCTTTTCTCCTTCCATGAGAGGTCGCTTGGGTGTGCGAGAGATTTTGTCCTCAAGAGAAACAAGCTCGAGACCCAACTCTTTGTACTCCGACCTCGTTGGGGACATGCATTAAGATGGCAAGGAGAAGACCGCTCTGATACCACTGATTCGGATTTTATGAGAATAATGAAATTACTACAGATTATAACAAGTGATTAACACAAAATAACAGAGATACAGTAAAACTAGTTTTCTATTCAATAAGGAAATAAGATGAAATTGTAAAATGCAATGGAAACAAGCTTGCTGGAATGGTGGCGGCTTATCTCTGAGAAGAGATGTGACGAATGCGCTCATTCACAATAAGATCATTACAATGAGGATCTGAAGGACTTTTTACAATAAACAGGAATGCCAAAAACCCTAGACATCCAAAAACCTAACCCTAGGAGATGAAGCGCCAAAAGTCATGTGGGCCCCGTTTGGGTAAGTTAGTACATCAACTTCCTGGGGTCGTAACTTTTGCATACGATCTTCGTTTTAGGAATATGATAGCTCGTTCGAAAGGTATCGTTGAGGAGATTCATTTTGGGGGACCAATAATTCCTTTCATTTTCATTGAGAATCTTTATCCTGAAAAAACTTCATTTAGGCCCTCAAAATGGCCTCGGAAGTTAAAACTGCTAAAAATAGTAAATTGCCAAAATTGTTAGAAAATTGTTTTGAGCCAGTTGGAAGAGGTGGGTGGCCACCGATATCCACCTGGATCAATTATATCATATTCATTCAGTATATCATCCATGTTTTCATTTAAGCTACGTGTGTTAAGAGAGATAATTGATACAGATGAATTTGTTTGTATGGATTGGTAATCATAGTGCAGTTGTCATTTTGCGGTGGTCCTGACTCGTTCCATTTCAATATCAACTTTTTGTTTCACTTTGAAGTTATATTTTGTGAGAGGAATTAGTAAATACAAGGATTCTATGCTTCTGACATGGGACAGTGCTGTGCATACAATTCCATGTATCCAAATTCCAGCAGGTTGAAATGCATCATTATCAAGTGTTAGTCCTTGTGATCTGTGGACTGTACATGCACATGAAAGTTTAATTGGAAACTATTTCCAAATCTTCAGTTGACCTGTCTTTCCTGATGTCGATACTGACTTCAATATTCACAAAATAGGTGTCCAGACGCTTCCAGTGTTTGAATTTTATATATAAGATAACTTGTTTGCTTGTTGCTTGCCTATATGAGGTTCATGGAACTTAATCCAAAGGATATCAAATTTTCTTGTCTTCGTATATCCTTTGAGTATTCCATCTGCACCATTCACCAAGCCATCCTGTGAATTATATTTACAGGCATATATTTCAACCAACATTTCTAATTTGAGGACAAGCTGCAAAGGTAAAGTGACTGAATGTTCATGACGTGGCACATTTCCATGGTTGTCTTCTTCCAGGTCAATCAAATTGATGATGATATCATCGTCAGGAATGAGTGACAACATGTGGTTGTTATGCATTGCAACATCGTTATTTATGTAGAACAGGTAAGGGAACGTTGGGTCTGTTGGTGCAGGCCGTAAGCACCTCGAATTTATATAGGTCAAATCATCATATGTTTGGTTGTTTGTGTGCATTCTATTCAAAATTGCAATGAGTGTTTAATTTGTTTCGCGCATTGTAGTATGAAACTCAAAGCATTTAATATTGTCTCTCCAGAAGTCATGGGTGACTGTTTCCATGTTAACGGTAGGTTATTCAAATATCAAAGAATCTTGGATGGGTTGTGCCTCGTAAAGATCCCCACAGAATATCACGTCGATGTTTCCAAAGTATTTCATGTGCACATGTTTTATGCTTCTTAGTCGGTTGTCAATGGAATACAAGAACCAACTCCCAATAAAAAATGCTTCATCTATAAAGACAAGTTGGAGTTCCTCATAAAGCTTAGATAATGTATCCAACATTTCCTTGCTAAGTGGAAGAAACTGTGACTTGTTAAAAGGCATTAAAAATGCAGAGTGGACTGTTGGTCCACCAACATTGTATGCAACTTTTCCTGTCTATGCAACCATTAGGTCCTTTGGTTTCATAGGATCAGAGGAATTGTTTGAATCATAAATTCGTATAAGAATTTGGAACAGTTCTTTCACTATGAATTTCTTGCTTGTTCCTGCTTTGCCTGTAAGGAACAAGTGCACAGGACTGTTCATGTTTAAGCATTTTTTAAGAGCAATTTCCTTTAGAATTGTTTGTTGTTCGCGATTCAACAGACGTCTTATTTTGTGGTATTCATTATTTTCAATTAGGAAAGGATATTTTGTAACTTGAAAACCAAGATTGATACGTTTTTCACTTCTAGCCGCTGGAGGACGAGGCAAATCCGCTTTTAAGTTATAGGACTTGAAAGGAGTTCAGGTTGTTTTTCAGTTTCTGAATGTCTCATCATGATTGCCAGGGTTTTTTAGGTCATTAACTGCAACTTCTAGTTCACCCCATGTTGGATTAACATTGTAGGTAAATCTAGCTTCATTGTTGTGCACTATAGTCTCAGACGCAACATACATAGCCTCCCATGTAGAGAAGTTATGTTTTAATGTCTCTTCATTTTCATCGAATGAAATGTACAACAACAATTTTTCTCTATAGTGGTTTTCATAGTCACAATGTTTATTGTATTTGACAAACCGTATCACAGAGGGTTTTTTTCTTTTTGATATGGGTGCACCATTTTTTTTGTAATGCGATACAAATTCTGCTAAGCAGATATGTCTAATAGGAGATGGACGTTGGATGCAATAATCAATAATAGAGTGACATAGAACGTCTTCTGAATTGTCCGGATCTTGTGTAGCAAAACCGGTGGTTTAAGCACAAATGTGTATTTTTCAAGTGGAGATGTGTTTATGAAGACACATTTTCTTGAACTACAAGTGAGGGGCAACAAAAGTGCAATGTGAACTGCTTGTTGAGCAGACATTTGTTGAAGATTAAGCAATGTATTACCAAGTGTGCGTATCATTTGTATGGCATCAATATGACTTTTTTCATGTTCTTTGCGTATTCTTCTGAATGCACTTGTCATAGATTTGTTAATCTTCGTCATTTATGAGGTACAGTACAATGTTGCAACATATGCATTGAGCATGTACTACTCATCCATATTTGCTTTCCACATAACTGGCATGTCCTTGGAGAAACTGTTGTTCCAAATATGGGAGAGTTTTCGTTTAAGGAAAAGTGTTGGTTGCCTAAGCGTAAATTGTATGTCTTGGATGTACTCATCTTCTGATAGATTTACATGTGTCAAGAAGGCATCAAAGCTCATCAGCTCGTCAAATTCTCCTTGTTCTAGAAATGCAAACAAGGATTTAGATTTATCAACAACAACATTGTCCTCTAAACTAACTGGCTCTATGATTCTTGTAGCTCTCATTGGTGGCACGGAAAAGTTGTATCTGCAATGCGAGTTTTTTCGTTTTCTACAACTTCTTGTATGGTAATGTCTATGGAATTTCACAAGTTATGGATCCAAATGATCTATGTTGCATGTTATGTATGTATCCACAAATTGTTCAAT
The DNA here is from genome assembly GCA_009831015.1 of Picea engelmannii. NCBI lineage: Eukaryota > Viridiplantae > Streptophyta > Pinopsida > Pinales > Pinaceae > Picea > Picea engelmannii. Next base: position 613,433 of record ML778302.1, on the reverse strand, counting down.
CTCTGAATTGTTATCATCTCCATAGACTGGTGCACCCTCTATCCACAACAGTGTGTGGTCATGTTCATTTCCCCTATTCTGGAATTCAGTCACAAAAAAGTAGTCTGATATTTTTCCGAAAAACATTTCATCATGGCATATCAATTGTCTCAAAGAATTTATTCTATGTTTTAAGTAGTGAGTACATGTCACTGGGTCTTTTCTTATGAGGTAGTCAATGCTATTATTTTCCAGTGTATCGGTTTCTTTTTTATGTTTCATGTTCCTATGCAGGTTAGATATTGAAGCCACTAATGGATCCCAACAATGCTCTGCACTTGTAAATGTGATGAAAAATGTTGGCAGGCTCATTTGTCGGATCATTGCAAAAATATTTTTTTTGTTTTCTTGTAGATAATCAGGAGAGGTGTGAATGTTTTTGAAATCTGTGTATCCAATATCAGATTTATGAATTTTTTCTAGGTTTGCTTGTACTTCACATCCTTGGCCAACAACTTTCTTCCTTGTAACTGGCCTTTTCTTATTCGGACCCACATGCAGGAAATAACTTTCTCTATTATTATGTGCATTGTTTTGAAAAACAAATTTGTTATGTGATAGGAGAAGTAACCTCTTAAATGTAGCAACTCCCATCAGACTATTTTATGATAACTTAATCATTCTATAATATCAGTGGCACGTGGATCTCCATAGAAGAGTGTTGGAAATTTCATTTCCTTAATGAATTTTTCCTTGAATATTCCAAGTGGACGTTGCCCCTCGACAGGGGAAATTTTGACAATTTTGTCTTGCAAGTCAGGAATGCACTATGAATCAGTGAATCCATCCACCAATGTTTCAACAGGTGTTTCATTCTCTGATTCATCACTTGTATCAAATTCACTAGGATTTTTGAGAGTGTCTACAGAGTTTCCATCCTCTTCTGCAAGAACATTGTTCCAGTTTCCATTTATACAAAAGTTCTCTACTTTGTACAGGGCCCTGGAACATAATTCCTTTAATACTTTCATAAAAGAATGCACACACACTTTGCCTATTTGATAGCCATTTTTGTATCGCAAGCATCTTTTCAGAGCCACAACAATTGTCATTGTATTGTTAATGAATTGTGGCAATGCTTTTTGCACAACATCTAGCTGAACAAGCACATTAATAATTGATCTTGTTAAGCCCATCTGGGGTCATTTATAGCCCCAAGGTCTGATTTCAGCAAATGCAATTCGTAGACACACAAATCTCTCCTCAAGTTCCGTAAGTGCACTTACATATGGTAGTGGTGTATTGCATCTTATTTGGTCAGGGGTTGCAAACTGTGGAAATTTTCCATTTTCAAGCGATCGTTTGCATGGAAGACAAACTTTCCCACTAGAAAATGGTTTATCGTGTGCTGTCAATCAGAGGTATTATGCTTGCAAATCAGGCATGAAAGACTTACTGTTTTTTGAAAAATTCAATTGTTCACAAATTGCATATGCAATGGAAGGAGTGTCTTTCATTTGTTTCATGTAGGTTTATCTTGCATTTTTCTTTCGCAAGGAAGTATGGGTATAAACTGTTTTCTGGTTTTCATTGCTAGTATTGCATGGTGTTGTTTCTAGACCATGAACTATCACAGTTGCATGACCATTCTGGGATATGCGATTGTACCTGTTTATGTTTTGTTCTGCACAAACAAATTTCTTTACATTGTGATATGTGAGTTTCTCTCTAAAAGGAAGCGTAGCAATGTATCTTTTTCTCTCGCGCATGACCTTTTTCAAATTGTGGTAACTTACTCTATGTTTCTTTCCCAAGGGCACGATGACCTGATGGAAATTGGGATGAATTTCACTCTCACTCAACTTCTCATAAACTACTTTACGTTTTTTGTTTAAGGCCTCTATGGCATTATCACAACTCGGACAAATTTGACACATAATATTTTTCAAATTGTGATAACCTACTCTACATTTTTTGTTTAAGCCCTCTATGGCCTCATCACAACTGTCATGAATTTTACGCATGGTTTTTTTGTTCAAGCCCTGTATTCCCATATCACAACCGGGAGGAGTCTCATTCTCAGTAAAAAGTATTCGATGCGTATGCAAATTCGATGTCGCTTGGGTGGCATGGACATTCAACCATGAAATACCGATATGTCCAAGCAAAGGTTCATAATTGATATGTGTTGTATCTATTTTCAATGAGAGGATGTCAATTGTTCAATCATAATTTGAATCAGTAAACCGGGAATGGACAATGCCATCTGGCAAGGCCAACCAGACTTGGATATTCACCCTGAATATCATAGACAACCATTGCAAATAGAATCTACAACCCTCCACATTCCCTTTTTCATATGGAAGCGCCATGTTCACAAGGTATTCCTGTCAAGTTCCAACTGTCGACATATTTTATAGGAGATATGGGCAAAGGTGCTGATGCAAGCACCTAAAAGCTTGTTGGATGTCGCCTATAATTTCATTGCAAAATGATTGTAGAGTGTAAAGCTGCAACGACTGAACATTGAACTCCGCTGCCACCAAACAACAAATTGCATTGAACAGACTATCTCCACAGCTAGACACAACATTTATTGTCAGCTGTAAACCATGGCAATCTATGCGATGTAAAATCTATTTCCATTGCGATTCAAGGTCTTTGAAAATAATGAACAAGTAAATACAAGGCCCTTCTATATTGCATATGGACATTTTTATGTACAGTAGTGGTTCATAATGACCACTAACGACATTGGCATCATGGAACAAGATGCAATATGGATTGTCAGATGTAGTTTTGTTGAATAGTAGATATCTTATTTTTCTTGTCAATGACCATATTCCAATTGATATATTCATCCAGTTAGACAACCACCGTATAAAAATGTATCTCCCCAAAGTCCCCTCTCATGTGCAGGTAGAACTGGAGATGCAGACAACCGCATCTTTGAAAAATACGTAGCGACATCATGTATTCCATGCAACCGTCAAAGAAAATCAAATTCCAGTTCGTATTCATAGGACTCCAAAGCCTCAACATCACCATTTTTAAAACAAGTCAAGAAATAATCTATCAATCCATTATGCAGCTCGGTCGACGAATACTAGAAATGCAATAGAACCTGGAATGTATCGAAAAGGCAATCCCCAACAGTATAGGAGAATGCATCCAATCTAAAAATCTCATTGCTATGCAAAACCATGTCAATGTTGTCATGTATAATGGGTTGTGTATCTATTTCATACAACTCAACATCTATTACTTCTTTCATCTCTTGAACTGTGATTTTGAAGTTGTTTGTTACATACTTTCAATTTCTATGAAAACAGAGAAAAGGAGGGGAAATAAATAAAAGGTATCAAAAAAAAAGGAAAGCAAAATAGGGTACCAATCCCCGTATATATATTTCAACCTTCTTATTCTCAACTTCAATCCCCCCTAGTCCCCATAGCAGATGAGAAGAAAACAAACCCACACTGGAAACTGAACCAAATAAAAGAAACAATGCAAAAAAATAAAACCATAACTTTACTCAGCAGAAAGAGAACAGGTGGACGCAGTTTTCCGACCCACAGAATAAAATAATTCCCTACGTCTACACCCCGCCGGATGGTTCCCTCTTCTGATAGCTCCGAGCTATTTTTTGTAAACCCCTTTGCATTGCAATTTTCGGAAAAGTTATGGACATGCCAGTCGACATATGAAGACTCATGGTTTCCAGGAACAAAAATTAAGAGCACAAACAAAGATGTTCTGCAACAGAATTTGGAGGCAGGGACTCCCACCATTGAAAAATAGAAACAACAAGGAAACTTACCTGGCGACGAAGGATGACAAGAGCACAACCCCAAAAACTAGAAACCGCAACAATAGGTCCAACAACTTGCAAATTTGAAGAACAACAAACCAGTGAACAACCACGAAGAGGTCGAACTAGAATTGCAGGACCTCAACTTTGCAAAGTTGAATCAAACAAGAACCAGAATCGTGGAACGAAGCAACGAACAAGGATCGATCACTGGAGCAGTGATGTTGACCATGAACAAAACTGTATTGCAATGCATCTGTACAATAAACATTTAAGACTGGCAGAGTTGTTAGGTAAATAGTTAACACTATGAAGACTGTCGAAGGGTGTAGCCCTGTGCAAGAATTTAAGAAAAAATGCAGTGTGGCAGGCCTGTTCTCTCGAAGCACGCAACAATAAAGAAAAAATCACACATAGTAATATGGTAGAGAATGTATTCTACCCAACAGAAAATTCTAAAGGAAACATTTGAACTAATGCTAGCATTAATCCACCTTCGACCAATGCATAATAAAATATATGATTCAAAAATACCATATACAATCAAATACTTTGGATATGCCAACATATTTAACATTGGGAATAGCGAAGCCGACAATAACACCTCCAATCCGTTGTCCAATCAGATCTTGACAAACATGATACTTTCTATTATATAAAAATCGATGTTTTCACTTCCCTTGTTCCAACAATAGATAATATGGAAGTATTTCTGGTCAATGCACAATCTAATACCAGGTCAACGATTTATCGATCGCTATAGTCCCTCTATGCCTACAACAGGGATTAATAAGGGAGAATAATTGAATAATGAAGAGTAATATATCATTAGTAGTAGGGGTCAAGGTGTGAGGATGATCATCGTATATTTCAAAGGACAAAAGGAAATTGACTTTGTATGGGGTATAGAACATGCCACAAACCATGAGGCAAAGGTATTAATAAGTTACCAAGGTCTCCAAATGTTGTTTAAATGATTCATTACTAGGAGGCAAAGGTATTAATAACTTACCAAGGTCTCCAAATGTTGTTTAAATGCTTCATTATTGTCGATAAATATTATTAGTGATTCTATAGTTGTTTTTCAAACCATTATGATTAAGAAAAAAAAATTTAAACCTCAATTCAAGTAAGTTACCAACTTGATACAACAATCCCTGGGTTTCCTTTTAAGAAAAAATAGATTTAGATTTTAGGGAAATTGTTGGGTTACTCAAGTTAAATGGAAAATTATCCTAAAGGTACCAAAATGGGGGGAAATTATCCTAAAGTTACCAAAATGAGTTAAGAAGATTCATTAAACCTCCTTAATGATCTTATTCATTAATTCAAAATTAAAAGAGAGGATATTTTTCCACTCCACTTTGTCACATCAAAATCATCAAGAAGGAAAGGGGAATTACATGCCTCCCACATTTCTCCCTCTCCATATCTCTCCGTCTTGTGAGAGCTATTATGAATAGTAGCATTATTGGTCCCTACCTCCATCTAGGGACTACAACAAGCATAAAAGACGATGGAACCTTGAGCTACAACTGGAGATGATTGTTCCGCGAGATCCACACTTGCAACTGACACTATAGATGGATTGGATGGAGAAGCAATAACAACTAGATTTAGAGAAGTTTGTTCATTGTAAACTGGGGATTAGTGATTGGATCTAGAGCTGCATGAATAGTTGGAATGTTCTAAACCGTTGTCACAACAGTGGTGACTGTTATCACACAATTTGTACTTATCCAAGAGGGAAAGGAAAATGGAGGGAAAATCGACGCACTTCTTGTGAAAAGGAATTTTAGTGGACCATATTAGGTTTTTCACATGGGTGAATACTCATGGCGATTTGGAATGGTGATTGATTCATATAGTGCATCACCCCCATGGGTGATATGAAAATACCACATAAGTTCTGATACCACATGATCCTTAAATATCAACAAACTATGATATTAATTCAACCCAAAGATTCCTTAGATGCCAATTAATTCATATGCAAATACTAAACATCCGACAAGATTCAAAAATATAAATGAAGATAATGAAGATCGCTTGACTATTAGCAAAATATCATGTGAATTCCTTACTTATCCATAAACCCATAAACTGATGATTAATTTGAAATGTAAATGAGATAATACAATAGAAAATAAAAGAACTCAAACACATATGTAATTGACATACATCATTGCATCTTCAAAGTCCCTTTAAGTCCATTTATGAGAAAGAGATGATGTCCATCCTTCTTGTAGTTGATACTTGGTGTCCATATCTCATTGGGAGGTGCTTCTATATCAAGACAAATCATCATAGTTTGAATTAATTTTTGGAACAAAGGTTTTCGTCACCTTAGCAACACAAGTTAGTTACTAAGATGCTTGGGTATGATTATGAGATCATATATAAGAAAGAAAAATAGAATGTTGTGGCTAATGTCTTCTCTAAGATATAAGAGGACGAAGGAAATCTCTTTAATTGATCCTTACCTGATTACATTGGCTCGCAGAGCTTGAAAATAATGGTTGGCACATGACACTATGGTTTGACTCATCCAAAGACTTCAGGAGGACCTGAATCCCCCTAAGGGATATACTTGGAAATGGGATATCTTACGATATAAAAGGTACATTTTTCTGGTGCCAAATATATCTTTTAAAACAAATGAGTGTTAGAGGAGTTGCATTCATCCCCTACAATAGGTCACTTTGGCTTTCAAGAAACCTATGAATGAGCCAAGCACTCTTTCTCTTGGGAAGGCATGAGAAAGGACATATGTACTTTTGCAGTAGCATGAGACACTTTCCAAAGGAATAAGGGTGATAGGGTGAAGAATCCAGGGGCATGGTAGCCACTACTGATACCAACCAATATTTGAGACTAACATTTCCATGGATTTTATTGTGGACCTCCCAAAAGTAGGAAGCAAATCAGTCATCCTTATGGTAGTTGACCACCTTTCTAAATATGACCGCTTTTGTGCCTTACCACACCCATTTATGATTTCCAAGGTTGCCCAAGTTTTCATGGATTATATTTTTAAGTTACATATCATGACCACTTCCATTATGTTGGATCATCATCCCACATTCTCTATAAAATTCTAGGAGGAGTTTCTTAAACTACAAGGTACATAGTTGAAAATGAGCACAATGTATCATCCTCAAACTGATGGCCAAATAGAAGCAATCAACTAGTGCTTACAAACCTATTTGAGATTTTTTTCCTTAATGACTACCCCTTGCCAAATGGTGGTAAAATATCACTTATCATGGTGCTACCAAACTATCACTATATAAATCCATCCCCCCTTCCGTAGCTTCATATTTACCCAACACACCCAAGGTTTGGATGTGGATAATACACTTAACACTAGAGTCGTCATTCTTTTCACACTAAAGGAAAATCTAGTTATGGCCCAAAACAAAATGAAGCAACATCACTCTATGCATTCTATTGTAGAAGGGGATCATGTTTTTCGTCATCTTCAACCCTATAAGTAGACATTTCTCAAATATAGAGGCCACTAGGACCTAGCATCAAAATTATATGGACCCTAGTAGATACTCCAATGCATTGGACACGTTGCATATAGATTGGTTCTTCTTAACCACTCCAAGATCCACCTAGTCTTTCATGTATCTTGTTTGAAGAAGGAAGTGGGGTCAAATTACCACATTCAAACTAACCTTCTATAACTTGATGAAGAATGATCCATTTGGCTATAGTTGGAAGTAATATTGGTCACTAGAGAGTGTCAATTGTGCTAGCACAACATTCATGATGTATTGATACAATGGAAGGATATGAAGCTTGAAGATGCCACTTAGTTACCAAAATTGATTTTATTATAGTTTCCACACCTCCAACCTTGAGGATGACATTGCTTTTAAAGGGAGAGGGCATCTTAGGGTCCTACCATAACCTTCCTAATTTGGGGTAGTTAGGAGCTATTCAATTAGTATATGAGATCACAGTTATTTGAATAAGACCCATTAGATAGTTAGTGGGTATTTACTTAATGTAAGACACATTAGATAGTCAATGGGTAGTCACTTAATGTAAGAGGGTTGTCTTTATGAAATAAGACCCACTAAGTGGATGGTACTCATTTATGATGGTACCACAAGTAGTTAGGGCTTGTTAGTAAGAAAATATTTATAGAAATAGAAGGCTATGTAATGTTTTGTTAAGTGTTGTTGTAATTGGAGATTTACTCATAAGAGGATTCCCCCTCACAAACACCCATGAACATTTCTCTCTCTTTTGAAAATCATCAATGCAAGGGTTATATTTTGCATGTTTAATCTCATTGTCTCTTGTAACTACTTTTTTGCATCTATATTTATCTAAATATCTGTGATTTAATTTGAAGGGTTAAGGATCACTACAACCTCAACTATTTTGGACATAAGTTCTACGCATGGTTTCTCTCTCAAACCATCCCATTACCCCTGACATTTTCAATAGCAAGTCCCCCAACTTTCATAGGATCTTTCTAGCCACAAGTACTTGATACCGTCTTGCCATTTTCAGTCATAACAACCATAGCACGTGAGAGGAAAAATGCATTTTTGGGAGCATGTCCCCTCCCAATGCTCATGAATAATTGAATAATAGAATGATAACGGAAAAGACAACGAGAGACATTTATTGCATGATATATACTCTCTTCCCAAGGATATGACACTTGCACTTGGTACATACACATAAGTCAAATATTGATGGTATAACTTATGAGAAAACATGGGAAAGAAATGGTATTACTTCCAAAGGAAAATGACAAGGTCAAGTCACATGTTAACCCCCTTTCCTCTTGTTGTATCATAGTTCCCTTATTTCTTCCTCAAGTAACTTTTTTGGTGGGTATTTTATTATTATCTATTTCCTCTTTCTACATTCTTTTACATAAACATAATCACATCATGTAAAATATAACCCCCACAAATAATCCTAGACCACCACTTGGAATCATATACATTCACTAGTTGGGCCTTGGCCTTGAGCTCTACACTAGGAATATTTACAATGCATTGTACATTTTTACCACACACAATTATTATAACTCAATTCACATGGCTTGACTCTTATCACATTAACCATATCATATAATTGATACATGATTCATGACATTATAATTCAAGGTTAGAATTGAGATATTGCAATGGACCTCCTCCTCACAAGAAGAGGATAAGGGAAGCAATAGTTATTGGTGCTACATACTAGTCTAGGCATTTTGAAGCTATCAGAAAAGGGTTAGAGGAAATGGAGGATAGGTTCAAGTTGAAGAGACTAGAACCTGAAGTTATCAGATTGATGTTGGTATTAGGAAACTCATTCATGATACTAGTTTCCACGTGAGTAGGGAATGAATGTATACAATGTCTGTAGGCCTTTATTGGCACATAAAGAAACAATTTTTCCATGGAATCAAGAGTAGACCAAGAAGAGGGTGTCAGGAGGACATTGTTCTTCAGAGGCTAGACCAATTGGACTCCAAGTAAGATGACTCATCAATGATATTTGGGGAATTGAGTTGGAAAAAGAGGGGACTAATGCATGGGAACCAAGGGAAGCACACAAGGCTAGGGAAGCTAATGCATTGAAGTGAAAGGCAACAAACCAAACCAGGAAGGTAAGAGGCACCCTATTGGGGATGGAATTAGACCTAGATGATTGAATCCCAAATCTTATCCTTTGTGGTTCACTTGCATCTCTTTGTTTCATACTATCAATTGCTTATATTATAGCCTCTTTGGGAAACTTATTAGAATTAACAGAAGCAACCTCAATTTTTGTTTATAATGCATCATAAGTCTGCTAGCATATAAGCTTCTAGATATAGTAGTAGGTCAACTCATAGACATAAGGACTATATACATATATGATATTTGGGTGGCAGGTTCTCGTCTAGACAACCTAACACTCAATTGTATGCAATTTTATTGTGAATATGAATAGATATTGAGCTAACTTACAAAAATAAAAACAATTACATGTATCATAGCACATTTTGATTATGAAACCTATGGGTTATGGGCCCACCATGCTTCCAGTACACCACTCTGGTGTTGCCTTGATATTTTAAATTTCAATCAAAATAAAAATCTTGAAATATTATGTCACTCTACATATGAGTTACTCAACATGAATGCAAAATATTATTTATTCTTTTAATTGAATTGTGTTTGTACCATGACTAGCATAAACTATATTTACAACTCCCCTTTACAAAGTTATTCAAAATTTACATACTTCATTTCAAAACACATCAAAAGCAAACACCAAAAGAAGGCTTCATTTATCATTCAACTAGGCTTCATTTATCATTCAACCTAGACAACAACATGATTGAAAATATTGGTTATGGAAATAACAAATGTTAAATATTAACAACTAACATAATTCAACCATAACTTCATGGCCAACAACGTCGAAATATTTTGTTGATATCCAACTACAATTAATACTTGGTTTTCTTCATCCACATTTCATTACCCTAAGTTCTTGAAATGAAACATTTCCTTTAATATATTTTATTTCTTTCACATTGACCTATCTCTATCTTTATAAAACGCTTAAGTGGTACAATCACATTAAACTCATTTATCAAAATCAATCCATTTTTGTTTTTAGGAATGAAAAGCTTCATTCCATCTTAAAGTCTTTTATACATTAAATATATCAAGGTACGTATCAAAAACATGTTAGGTGACCCAACCGTTAAAGCAAGATTGCATGGGTTACATAGCCTCTTTTTTTCCATGGGAAAGTTTCTCATTTATATTCATCAGTATATAAACTTTTTACAGAGCAACATCATTACAAAATCCATCTCGGAGACTCAGCAGGGTTCGACCACAAGACCTCCTCCCATCTCTTGGAGAAAGGTACCGTCTTACCGTTTGAGCTGTCTCACGGAACTGGGTTACATAGCCTCTACGCAATCTATAAGTTCTAGGGCCCATAAATTGAAACAAAATTGATGGCCTCACCAATAGAACAAGGAGGGTGTTTAGATTCTCATAAGTCGGGAGTGGAATAAGTGTTTTTAATTGTAAGTGGATTACTTTATAAGATTTTATTTTAATGGCTTTTCATGTCATGTTCAAGATTCGAAATTTTCTTTATGAGACAAAGATTGGAACGACGACACTTATTAGTTCCTGCCGTCGGCAAGGGACTATAGCATTCGCGTAGTGGTCAACCTCCTTTGACCGCCTATTAACATGTGTGTTTTGTTACATTATTTGGTCTATTTTGTAGACAGCTGCACTCATAATCTATGTTTCCATGTGTCTTGTTTTATTTTCTTTTTAATTTTTTTTTTATTGTTTCCGTGTCTTGTTTTATTTTCTTTTTAATTTTTATTTTTAAATATTGAAAAAATTATTTTACTAATTTTATATTATTATTGGTTAAAGGTATTGTGATTTGATTTTATTAACATGGTGTAAGTGAGTTTATTTTTACTCTTTTTTATAATTAAAATTTAATTAAAAAAACAAATATTATCGATTAAGTTAGTGGATTAATTTTCTGACAGAATTACAGAACCGGTTAATGGAATATTAGTGTTTTAATGTGGCCATGGCAGCTGGTAATAGATTCATTGTGACGGTGGGGCGAGTCTCCTCGTGGAGATGCCATGATTTAGCAAAGTACTTATGCTGAAACACCTGTAGGAAAATCAAGTTATTGGTATATCTGACTTGTGAGCTGTCGGATATACTCTTGGGAGGTTATTGTTCCCATGGTCTAAAAAAAACTTATGCCAGAACTGTTAGGAGTTAATTTACCTTAACAAATTAGTTAGATAAAACCGTTTCTGTTGACAGTTACTCAGTTACTCCGGTTTCTGAAACTGTAAAACTGTTTTGTAACCATTTATATAACTATTATGAAGACAATAACAAGTGCATTCAATTCCCAACAATTTTGTATTCTCTCTCTATTTTTGTTTACTCTTCCATTATTTCTATTTACATGGTATCAGAGCATGAGGTTGTTGAGCAGAGAATCCAGAGAGTCCACTGATGCGCCCACTCCCAGATCTTGAAGAATACATTGAACGCTGTTTGTTGTGCCTGTTGTGCCTGCGTACTAAGGCTGTTGCGTAAGGCTGCATTGACCATAAGCTGTTTAATGCTGTCAGCTGTTAAATGTCTATTTGCTATTGTTGTTGTCTGCATCTCTCTTCCACAGTGAAGAATACCACAGAACGTTGTTTTTTCCTGTTACTGCTAGCCAGTTTGAAGAAGTGCCACAGATCTGCCACTGGTTTGGAGAAGAGTTGCTTGCCAGTTTGAAGAAGTGCCATAGTGCTGCCACCGATTTGGAGAAGAGCCACTGCCGAATTGGAAGAGGGCTTTGGATGAGAATTACAGGCTTGGGATTTTTTTTTCCTATTTACATTTTTTATTTACTCTGGCTTTTACTGAAGAGTATTTATAAAATTTGGAGTTTTGAAATCTGAAAATTCACTTGGAGTTATATATGTATATATAAAATAAAAATAAAAGTTTTTTTGGCTAATATTTTGGAATTAGAAATATGTCTAGTTCTTGGTCAATTCAAGCACCAACTCTAGTTGGTTCCAATTATGATTTTTGGAGTGAGAAGGTGAAAGCCATTTTACAAGGTCAGGGATGTTGGGATTGTGTTGAAACAGGGTTCATAGAACTTGATGCAAATGTTGTTGCAGTTATGACTGTTGTTCAAAGAAAAACTTCAGAAGAACTTAAGCAAAAAGAAGGAAAAGCTAAATCATATATTTTAGTTTCATTAGATGATTCTATATTTCCTAAAATTATTGGTGCCAAGACTGCTAAAGAAGCATGGGATATTCTTAAGTTATCTTATAAGGGTAATGATAAAGTGAAAATTGTAAGACTTCAATCCGTTAGAACTCAATTTGAAACCCTCAAGATGAGTGTATCAGAAAGTGTTGATCAGTTTATGACTAAAGTGATGGGTATTATTAATCGACTTAGGATTAATGGCAAAAAAGAACTCACAAACCAAAGAGTAGTTGAAAAAGTTCTTAGAAGTTTACCTAAGAAATTTGAAATGGCAGTTACTGCTCTTCCTGAGTCGAAATATCTAACTAATTTTTCTATAGAAGAATTGACTGGTTCATTGTTATCTCATGAAGAAAGGATGACCTTGGATCTTGGTACTTTAGAACATGCATTTCAGACTAGAGTGTCCATGGACAGAGGCAAAGGCAGAGGTTTTCATGGACGTGGTCGAGGACGTGGTAGAGGATGTTCTCAAACAAGAGATAAACCTAAACAAACAAAAGACCAGTCAGAGTAGTCAAGATCGTCTTCACAAGATTGTGGTCAGAGATGGACAAGTAAATCAGTAATCCAATGTCGTTATTGTAAAAAGTTGGGTCATCATATATCTGAATGTCGTAAGTTGCAGTTTAGAAATAAAGCTAATGTCACAGAAAGTGAAACATCTGATACTCTGTTTCTTTCATGTCAAGTATCTCAGCAAATTCTTGACAGAGATGTTTGGTTGCAAGATAGTGGATGTAGAAATCATATGATTGGTCACAATGATTTACTTTCTAATCTTGACACATCTCTTATTACTACAATTAGTCTGGGTGATGATCATTCAATCAAAGCATCAGGAAAAGGTGTTGTGCCAGTTTTAACAAAGTAGGGTGAAGTGAAAAATATTCCTGATGTTTACTATGTACCAAATATCAAACACAATTTGTTGAGTGTAGGGCAATTAATGGCGCATGGTTATGATGTCAATTTCCACAACAACATTTGCACAATTCTTAATCAAACTAAAAGA
>ML778302.1:566305-597501 GCA_009831015.1 Picea engelmannii | reverse complement strand
TATGTCTTTATGTTGACGACATGATCTACACAGGAAACATGATGTTAGATGCATTTAGATCAGCCATGAAAAATGAGTTTGAAATGACAGATCTTGGATTAATGAAGTATTTCTTAGGCATTGAAGTAGACCAATTTGATCATAGTATATTTATTAGTCAACAAAAATATGCTATTGATGTTTAAAAAAAATTTAAGATGGAAAAGTGTAAGCCTACCGACACTCCTATTGCTCTTGGCACTAAATTAAGCAAGGAAGATTTGGGATCAGTAATAAGTTCCACACTGTATAAACAACTTGTTGGTAGTCTTATGTATCTTACTACTACAAGACCTGACATAACATATGCAGCAAGTTACATTTCTAGGCTTATGGAATCTCCTAAGTACTCTCATTGGAAAGTTGGTAAGAGAATCTTAAGATACATTGCAGGTACAACCACTTATGGTTTGTGGTACACAGCTTCAGCAGATAGTATGCTTACAAGTTATACCGACAGTGATTATGCAGGAAGTATTGACGACAGAAAAAGCACTTCAGGCTATGCTTTTCTTTTTGGAAAGAATTTGATTTCATGGGCATCTAAGAAGCATCCCATAGTTTCTATCTCTTCTGCAGAAGCGGAATATGTAGCGGCAACAAGAACAACATGGCATGCAGTTTGGCTTAAAAGGCTCTTGATGGATTTTGGATATACGACAAAAGAACCTATTTCGATTTTTTGTGACAATAACTTTGCCATTTCCCTGTCGAAGAATAATATGTTTCATCAGAAAAGAAAACACATTGATACTCGATGTCACTTCATTCGTGAACTTGTCAAAAATGGTGACATTTTTCTCAAATTTTGTGGTTCTAAAGCTCAGCTAGCTGATATCTTCACTAAACCTTTGGGAAGAGATGTTTTTCAATTTCAACGTCAAAGTTTAGGCGTTATTAATAATGTAATCCTCCAGATTAAGAGGGAGTGTTAGGAGTTAATTTACCTTAACAAATTAGTTAGATAAAACTGTTTCTGTTAACAGTTACTCAGTTACTCCCGTTTCTGAAACTGTAAAACTATTTTGTAACCATTTATATAACTCTTATGAAGACAATAACAAGTGTGTTCAATTCCCAACATTTCTGTATTCTCTCTCTATTTTTGTTTACTCTTCCATTATTTATGTTTACAGGAACACCTGTACGAACTCGAAACGCCTATAGGAATTTGAACCAACACTTAAACTGGAGGCAGTGATAAACTTCCCCTTTCACCTTACCGGTTCGCCTATAAGTGCTACCTACCTGTTACCTGGTAAGACCCTAATTCCTACATTTCTAAGTGGTCATTGCAGGAGTGTAAAGAGTAGAGTTACAAGCATTCATCAATTCCTGGAACTATCAAGAAAATGTTCAATCTCTCTATGAATTTTCTCACTCACAAAGATGTCTGGGTTGGAACTTTTGAAGGCGTGCTTGGGATGGAACTTTCGAATGAGTGTTGAGTCTGCTAAATAGTCCATGTACTAATTGCCCAGGTATTTTTTTAGCATTCGAAATAAAAAATAAATTGTCTTAACAAGCACTTCTTCAATGCTAGGGTTTACGGCTTGATGTTGTTGTTCAAATAAGAATGTTTAACATTCGAAATAAAAAATAAATTGCCTTAACAAGCATGTCTTCAATTCTCTGCTACAGTCCCAATGGTATTAGCCAAAAAAAAAAAAATGTTCGGAGTTGCATTATTATAGAAAAAAATGGCAAAAACTTCAAGTTCTTTAATTTCAAGAACAATGTTGTCTAGATGTGAAAACAATAAATATATTTTTGCAAGTGAAAAATACAGTAGTGAAAGATGATTGTGCATCTTTGTCTTTGCAAGAGTCTAAATTTGCTTTTATGGTATGGTCATTCAAGATGACAATGAAAGTTGATAATACAATGCACAAATCCTTGTGGGTACTTGCGAGAATATTATTGATAAGATGCATTGGTGTGCACTTTAGGTAAAATAATATTTATATGATTTGCATCTAGCTAGATGCATGAGTAATATATAGAGAGAGAGGTAAAAATATTTATATGATTTGTATCTATATATTTATATGATTTGCATCTAGCTAAATGCATGAGTAATATATAGAGAGAGCAAGTGAGCTAGCTACCAAATGCAACTACAAAGAGGTTAGCAAGGATGAGAGAATAAGCCTCATCAAATCTCCTCGAAAACATTTCACGTTGAACTATAAGAAATCTCATTGCATTCATTATTTACAAGGTGTGAAAAATGAATTCACGCACCAATTAACCTAGCTTTTATTTATTTGTTTGTTGTGATTCGAACCTGGGATGATTGCATAATTTATGTTTATATCTGCATAGGTTTGTTGGATGTACAACAAGAAACTTGTCAATATACATAGAATATAATTGTAAAAAACAAAGACAAGAGACAATAATCTTGTCAGTATAATTGTAAAAAATTACTACATAAACTATGTCAAACTAGTTACACTCTTCTAGGATAGGGACTTGCTGCGTTGAAGCTTCCCTTGTTATTATACCTGTCGCCCGCCGCACATGTATATAAAGATAGATGGTTAGGTTTTAGGCATACTAGAGAGGTGTGAGAGGAGTTCGAGAAGAGATTATAATGCAAAACTTCTTGTACATGGGGTGTTACTGTTTTTAGTAGCACATGTTATTGGTTTTAAATATTACAATGGTGGATCTCTATTTGTAGAAATTGGTAGATAGGATTTTTTGGCTGGATACCATATATAGTATTGTTTTTAAAATAATGCTAGTGGTTTAATGGAGTCCTTACTACTTTTAGATATGGTTTTTGCAACTGGAGGAGAAGATTTGGCAGATAGGATTAGCAGAGCATCCTCTTTCTTTATTATGGTTTGGTGGTAGTTTTAGCAGTGTTATCTTGTTGTTAGTAGGTTGATGAGTTAAGGCACATTTATTGATTGATAAATGCTCCGTATAAGTAGATATCCAGGTGGTAGTTTCCTTAACGATTTTCTGCACCGAGCATTTTGCTGGCACACATCCAAACCGTTTGATCCTTCCTCTGGATGGCAGAAGAAGTCAGAGCTTCCCGAGGCTCTGCAGACGAGGTGTTTCGGCCTATTGAACGTCCCTTCTTCACTGAGGGAGCATTAAATAACAAAAAATGTGGCAATCCCTTCATGAATAATTACCATACATCGAACAAGGCACTGTCTGGTCTTTCACTTACTCCTTCAAAAGATTTACGGTTAAGTGAACAGGGTTATGGTAAAAATTTACAACAGCAGGCGTTATCCTGTGGTGTTATTGGAGAGCCTTCGGAACAACGACACTGCTATCAGCTCCCGGGTGTATTCGTTTTAGAACATACTTACTTTTCTGATCTGTTTAAGGGACGGGGTTCTGAGAATCTTGGGAAGTCTATATGGGGAGTGGTTACACCAAACAGTAGGGTAGCGGAGCCTTCTGTACAGACCGAAGATTACATTAAGCACATAGTGAAAGGAAGGATGATACCCATAGGGAAAGATTATGTGTGAAGGAGCAACAAAGGAAGAAGGTGACTCGGGTCTGGAAACCCAAGAAAGTTAGAAGGAGATTGGTTATAGGCATGGATGTGGGTTTAAAAGAAACAATAAACTTGTCTCTTTGCGCGTTAATTGGGAGGTTCGCGTATAAAAAAAAGTGTGACGTCTCTTTCTAGGCGTGGATGAAGACAACTTGGATACCCATCATTGGATACGAACCCGAATACCTTACCTTGCCATTGGGTTGGTTCAGTCTAGTGTTTAAGCTCTCAGAAGACGCAGAGACTATTCTAAATGGTTTCTGGGACTATGAGGGTGGCAATTTAATGCTAAAAAGGTGGCGCACTAGTTTTGACCCTTCCACAAAGTACTTTAGATTTTGGCATGTATGGGTTCTATTACCTGGACTACCACTCAACTTGTGGAACTTGAGTGCCTTAAATGCCATTGGGAATCTGTTAGGTCATTTTCTCAAGTGTGATGAAAAGGGTCCGCACAATCCAGACAAGCGCATGGCGCGTCTACTGGTTGAAGTGGATTTACATGCTGGGCTTATGGAATCACTCGAACTAGAGTGGAGAGGACAAGTAATGGTGCAACGACTTGATTATCAGGGTCTGCCATTTCGGTGCAGTTTTTGTAGAAGGATTGGGCATCTCCGAAATGATTGCCCTCCATGGAATGGGTCGGGAGATGTGGATGATTCAATGGATACATGGGTCAATGACTTGTACATGATTGAAGGAGATGTTAAAGAGGTGGAGACGTATACTTCGGTGCCGTAAGCGGATTCTTCAGGAAGCTTTTCCAACTCATATATCGGTAAGTTAAAATTATATTGCCCCTCCCTATTTTTTAAGCTTTCGTCTTGAGAGAAGGATTTTTTGGAAAAGACCTTCCCCTCCCACCTTTTTTCACTCCCCGAGACTACTAGTGTCACCAAGAGCACTCTGGATATGGGAGGGTTGAGCTCGGGTGGTGTTAGGGTTTTTGAGGTCTTGTTACCTAACATATCCATACCTAATCTGCCAGAGTTATCCACCAATGATCAGGGGGGAATTCTGGAGATTCCTACATCATTAAACACTTCTGAACCTGAGAATGCACAGTCATCGGATATGGACTACGAAGCTTTGATTTAAACTTTAGATGATTCGGTTAGTCCTATACCTCTACAAACCTTTAGGGGTTCGAAAGCCTATAAGGGAAACACTGGCTGTGTTTCAGAACCATCGCTAACTATTGAAAATGAAGGGAAAGGGAAGGAATTGGCATGGTCACGTGGTTTGGGACTAGAGATCTCTCCGATTAAGACTCGTAGTGCACGCAAGAAGTTAGGCTCTGCAACTGCATAGGGAACTCAACAACTTTTTACTAGTCACGATTTAGGGGCACTTAGAGGCGTAAAATCCCTTGCAAGGGTTAAGAAATGATCCTTATCTCATTGAACATAAGAGGGGTTGGGGGCTTCCTAAAATTGCCTACCATCCGTAGACTATTCTCCATCATTAAACCTGATATCATCTTCTTCCAAGAGACTCTTGTCTCTGCGGAAAAAGCCAGGGAGTTCTTGTGCACAATCTTCCCAGATTGGATGACTACTATTGCTAGTTCTGTTGGGACATTTGGGGGCCTGTTAGTGGCTTGGAATCCTAAGATATTTGAATTTCAGTCCTTTTTAAGTATCGATGGAATTCTTTTGACAGGTATCCACCTCTCGGATAAAAGAAATATTAGTTTTATTAATACATACGGTCTGTGCACGGGGCACAGACGCTTCTGGGAACATGTGGAAGCTAATGGTCTGTTAGCACTTAATAATCTCATCCTTGTGGGTGATTTAAAATTTGTTGATAGTATTGAAGAAGTGTGGGGAGATGTTGCTTTACCTGATCTGTTAGCGGTATTTTTTAAAAATCTTTTCTCAAAGAACAAGATGGTGGATATAAAACCTTCAGTTATCTTGCCGACATGGCAAAATGGCGGGAATGAGAGAGAGGAAATTCAAAAGAGACTGGACAGAGCTTATGTCTTTGAAGATCTCTTGAATGATGTTACAAAATATAGATCATGGGTGGAACTACCTTACATTTCAGATCATGGACCAATTGTTCTTCAACTTGATTATGGTTACAAGTTTGTTGCATATCCCTTTAAATTCAATCCATCTTTTCTACAAGAATAATCCTTCTGCATTCTTGTTCAAGATTATTGGAACTCACAACAGGTAGTCACAGGGATCAGAGCACAACAAAGTCTGTCTAGCAAACTCTCGGGTTTAAAGGCTTAGGTGAAGATATGGTTGGTTGACAAAAAGAAAAAGGAGTTAGTCCTTTTGAAACTTTTAGAAGATGAGATTGCACTACTTACTGAACACTACTTGCATGCTGATTTGAGCATTGATCTTAGATTACGTTTGAAAGAAATTGAAACTGAGAGAAACAAGTTACTACTGGATGAGGAGGAGTGGTGGCGCCTCAAAAGTAGAGCGACTTGGATAAAATGTGGATATAGGAATACTAAATTTTTTCATCTTTTTGCTAGCTACAGGAGGAACAAGAAACATGTATGGGAGATTAAAGATGATATGGGACAAGTACATTATGGTCAGGAAGCATTAAAGACTGAAGCTCAACGTTACTTCAGCTCCTTTTATAAAGAACCAAGAACTAATACAATAGTAGAAAAGGTAGCATCGACGGGTTTGTTTTGTAGGATGGTTAGTGAGGAGGAAGTCAACTAGCTTGAGAAATCAGTGACTAAAGAGGAAATTAAGGATGTTCTAAAGGGTTTTGCAAAGGACAAAAGTCTTGGGCCTGATGGGTGGAGTGTGGAATTCTACTTGCGCTTTTTTGATATGATTGCAAATGATTTGTTGGAAGATGTTGAGGAGTCACGCAGGACTAGTGTAGTTAAAAAAGTGATTAATTCGACTTTCATAGCTCTCATCCCCAAGGTCAATGGTCCTGCAACTTATGAGGAGTTCCGCCCGATAGCACTGTGTAACCTATGTTATAAGATCTTCACCAAAGTAATCGCTAGGCGCATCAAACCGATTTTGTCCCGTGTTTTATCAGAGGAACAATTCGATTTTTTGAAAGGTAGACAGATTATCGATGTTATTGGGACAACGCAGGAATCTCTGTACAGTATCAAGGAGAAGAAGTTACAAGCATTGATTCTCAAAATTGATCTGAAAAAAACATATGATTGTGTTAGCTGGGATTATCTAAAATTGGTCTTAATCCAATGTGGTTTTGACATCCCTACAACAAAGTGGATTATGGGTTATATTACATCTGCTACATATGCCACTTTGATCAATGGCGAACCCACAAGTTTCTTCAATAGTGAAAGAGGTTTACGCCAGGATTGTCCATTATCACCCTTACTTTTCATTTTAATCATGGAAGGTTAAGTTGGGCTTTAAAAAGAAGTGAAGAGGAAGGATTACTGAATGGTACTAAGGTTTCTAGCCTCTTTAAGATAATCCACCTTTTGTTTGTTGATCACGTCCTTATCATGTCTAAAGCATCTATTGGTGAATGGCAGGAAATTATAAGAATTTTAGATGATTTCTGCAAAGCTTTTGGACTCAAGATAAATGAAAAGAAAACAAACTTTTTGCAGTATGGAGTGAGACAACGGACACTAGAGGAATTACATGCCATTTCTCATTGTAATATTGTTGATCTCTCTAGTGGTTTCAAGTATCTAGGTTACTTCTTGAAGATTGATAGATACAGATCGAAAGACTGGGTTTGGTTGATTGACAAGTTTGAAGCCAGGATCCGCCATTGGTGCAATAGACAACTCTCCATGGCGGGGCATAGTGTAATTATCAAGGCAGTATTAGAAAGTCAACCTGTCTATTGGATGGCACTTGCCAATTTGTCTTCTTTGATTCTTCAGAAGATTAGACAGCTCATTTATGAATTCTTGTGGTCGGGATGCAATAAAAAAAAAAGTTTCACCTCTGTGCTTGGCAACTTCTAGCAAGACCAAAAAAGTTTGGGGTTGGGGATTGTGTGACTTGGGAAGTTTCAGCAGGGCGATGGCAGTCAACACCCTTTGGAGGGCTCTAAAACATGATGGCTTATGGCACCGCATCTTGAAAAACAAATACTACCCATATGTTACAGTTGATAGATGGTTGCGCATTGTTACAACTATTGATGTCAAAGGATCCCAGGCATGGAGGTACCTTTTAAAATCATTACACATTATTTTACAATGGGTTGCATGGTGGCCGAGGTCGGGTCACAAAATTTTATTGGGCCATGATCATATTCCGGGGATGGGAGAAGGGGCAATTTTGTCTAGGGACTTGATCAATGATGAGGAATTTATTTTCTTTTTCAGGCTCATGGTGAGTATCGAGTGGGGATGGTTGGAACAAATTGGTACTCTAGTGGCGAGTTGGGACTAGCTGGGGATCTCACCTTGGAATGGGATACCTTTCTCCGTGCTCTTATAAATAATGGCGTCCAACTTACGGAGAAACCTAATCAACTTACCTGGGTGTGGGGTGATGAATCTGGTATATTATTGGTCAATAATGCTTATGAGGCAATGGAAAAAAAGAAATGGGTTTATATGATTGGTGGTTGGAGGAAAACCCTATGGTCCTGGACATGCCCTTTAAAAATTCGCCTTTTCACCTGGCTATTGGTTGAGAATAAGATTCTCACCTAGGATCTGCTACAACGAAGAGGTTTTTCTGGCCCGAGTTACTGCTCATTATGTAAGAACAATCAATAAATAGTTTTCCATCTGTTTGTGAAATGCACATTTTCCTCAAAGGTGTGGGATAAGGTTACAACTTTTATAAGACATCCTGGCAGGAAGATAGGCAATACGATTGCAAAATGTTTCAAAGCATGGAAAATACAATTCTTATCTTATCCTAGCTTGCTGACGATAATCCACTGGTTTGTATGGAAGGAGAGAAACTTGACAATTTTCGAAGGGCATAACCCACATTTACAAAAGGTTGCATATCTTTCTTTTCTCTCCTTGGAGAGCTGCAAAAAAATCACGAAATCGGTTGGTTGCCGAAAGTTTACAAATTCAATTGTAGAGTGTGGAGTGGGGGGATGGTTTGATGGAGTTGTTGAAACTTCGGGCGATAATTTTGGAGTTGGTGGCCTTATAAAAATTAATGAACAAAGATGTTATAAATGGTTTTTCAATATTGGGCCTGGCTCTAATACAAAGGTCGAGCTTCTGGGGGCATGGGCACTTCTCTTATTGGCTTCACGTCTTTCAATTCTGGAAATATATATCAGGGGTGACTCCAAAATTATCATTGATTGGATGAAAGGTTTGGGACGCCTACAAGTAGCAGCACTGGAATTTTGGAAGGATCGAATCAAGGAGATAACAAAGCACTTTCAAAAGATTACTTATGAACATGTTTACAGGGAAGGTAATATTGTTGCGGATGGTCTGTCGAAACATGCTCTTCAACAAGTTCCAGGAAAGATTATGTATTATATGTGTGAAGAGGGTCATGAAGGACCTCTACAGTTTCTAAACCTCTACTAAGGGGTTGGCCCTGATATTTTTTTGTTGTTATGGTTTTATAGCGTGTTGCATGTTTTGGTGTGTAGATCCTCTTGATCTCGGGCATAGGAAGTTTTCTTTTATTTGTTACCATGGTTATCAAGTAGGCCATGAGATGTTGCTATATGTATCTTTTGGGCATCCTAAATGTTGATCTATGATAGGATCATTATGTGAACAATTTATATTTTGAATAATATAAAGCGAAATTTTCTTGAGGAAAAAAATATATATAACGATAGATTTGCTGGGTGAAGGGTGGAAAAATATATTATTAAAATAGATTATGGACATTTTGATTTACAATGTATGATGTGTGGATACAATTTTGGGTTTTTTGGGGTGGCTATTATTAGCCATTTCATATTATCATGATGTATGGGGAGATGGAATGGATTTTGGGGTATCCATTTGAAGCATTTTGAGCTATTTGATGATGGTCATATGTATCTGAACAATTTATATTTTAAATAATATAAAGTGAAATTTTCTGTGGAAAAAAATATAATGATAGATTTGTGGCTTTACCTCACATTAGTTGAGGGTTGAAGAAATATTTGTGAGTTTTTTTTCTAAAGGGTTAGATTAGAAATGTATTTTTTTTAATTATTTAAAAATGGTTATTTGTTCTTTGATTGGTTATTAAATTGAATTCTTTATTATTAGTGACTAATATATAGTTTGCTATGCAACATTTAATGCTAAGACATGTGGTATATACACCGTCAGATATATCATAATGTATATGGTAAGGTGATTTGACGATGTATATACCACCCATTGCAACATTGAATGTTGCATAGCAAATTGTTTATTGCTCACCCTTATTGCCCATCCAAGGACGGATGTCTC
The DNA here is from genome assembly GCA_009831015.1 of Picea engelmannii. Lineage (NCBI taxonomy): Eukaryota > Viridiplantae > Streptophyta > Pinopsida > Pinales > Pinaceae > Picea > Picea engelmannii. Next base: position 587,557 of record ML778302.1, on the reverse strand, counting down.
GGAATCGATGCAACTTAGAATCCTTGAATAAATGCAAACATACTCATCTTCCATTTTGATATCATTTGATTCACCTTCCGTTTTGGCATCATCTTATATGAGTGCTCAATTTCAATGTTTATTTAACTATTATATTAATATTTATTTATTATTTATTTTATTAATATTACACATGTTATATTTTGCACTGGATCAAAGTTTTCATTGCATGCTTTCTTGATAATTGTATCGTCGTGAACATTGCATTGCAAATATTCTAAGCACAATTTACATCCATATATTGCCAAGAACATGACAACAAGTTGTGAAAGATGAAAGATGATATTATCAATATGTATATAGATTTTTGTAAGAAGAGTCTTTGTGACATTATAATTGTTTCGTTGTTGCATTGATCCCCAAGTTCCTCTGTTTAATGAATTTTATTTCGTTTATTAAATTCATTTGTTTCTATTTTCTTAATATCTATAGAGAAGTTGGATATTGCATGAAAGAAGCAGTCCGGGGTACTTCCAGAGTGGGACAATCTCTGACAAATAAAGTATTCATGGAGAGCGGCTCAAGAAACGCTTAGATTGTACCCTCCTGTTTAAGGAACCTAATAAAATATTTCACTTATAAAAGATTCACAATCTTTACAGGATAAAAGATGTGTCATGCATTAAATCTTTGTCAGAGACGTAAACTCTCACAATTATATATATATATATATATAAAGGTCTATTGGAACGTGAACTCGACTCACTGTTTAACAATCTACAGATATTCGAAAGAACTAAACCTCTACATAGTAGCATATACTTACCACTATGCATTGTCATTCAACCTTTTACCATTTAACCATTCTAAATTCTTGTATGACTTCAAGTATATAATACTATGGAACCTTCAAGTATATAATACTATGTAACCTTTTACAAATGGAAAAGACTAGATATTTCATATTGGATATCCCTACGATACCTTTATTCATTGTCTTTATATGTTTATTATTTGCCATGTCTATGGAGTGGAACAACCTATCATTAAAATGTTATATAACACACACAAATAAATAAATATATATATATATATATATATATATATGTGTGTGTGTGTGTGTGTGTGTGTGTTATATATATATATATATATATCATTCACTCATTTTATGCTAACACCAAATTACGTAGTATTTTAATTTTTAATGTTTATGCTAAATGTCAAGTGTTTTATTCATATTATATTAATAAGTATATGTAGTATTTCAATTTTTAATGTTTATGCTAAATGTTTTACTCATATTATTTTCGTAAAGAAAATGGTCCGATAGATTGTTGATGTATTATAGACAATGATTTCCCTTGTGGCCAGTGTGGGGGAATGGTCTAGGATAGTCATTATCCTTGGTAGTCACTTTGAGAAGTGGTCAAGCAGAATGGACCACCTCTCTGGGTAGTTATTCTTTTGAAGTTCACAGTTGTGAGCAGTTTCAAAGAATGGTCTGATGCAGGAGGTTGGTGCAGGACAATCATTTCCACAGGAAATGGTCCGGACATTCATTCCCTAAGGCAGACTCATTCTCTCCAGGTTGCACTTTGAATCATGCTGAAAGAATGGCCCAATTAGGTTGAATGGTCCAGGTTTAACAATTAGGGACAATTATTCTTCTATGCTTGGGAAGAATAGTCCAGACAGCCCATGGCTGATGTTTAAATTTCCAAGGGAAGATGCTCTTCCAGATCTCATAGATATGAGTGGAAGAATGGTCCAGATGACTCAATTTGTATCATGACATTGTTGATGAAGGATGATATTAGATGATATGATTTTATTGTTGCGGAGACTGTATGTCTCTCGACAGTGTCTATATTCTACGATGGTGGATGTGCTCCACTGGTAGTGACTGTGTGTCATTGGTTAGTAGTTGTGTGCTACTAGGAGTGGTTGTGTACCATTGGGTAGTAATTGTGTACTAATTTGGATAGATACAGTTGTATTCTATTGGATGGAATTGTAGCAGTTGTATGTTATTATATGATTGCCATGTAGACTACCACTAGTGTTGGAGATGATTTCCAACTAGATGGATAGTCAATGTGTTGGTGGACGGACATTCTCCATGTGAAGAATGGTCCAGGTTGACAGATTGTTGACGTATCATGGAATGGTATTTTCCTAAGGCATAGATTGTGGTTCGATTAGGAAAATGGTTCAGGACCGATATTATCCTAAGGCACAGTTATTGGCTCGATCAGGTTGAATAGTCTGCCCCCTAAGGACATGACGTCCCAATTAGGGTGGTTGATACGAGACCGATATTTTCTAAGGCATATGGCTAGAGATTGATCTATATGGTACATATTACCCTATTAGAAAATAGTCTGAGAATGAAATTCCTGTAGGAATGGTTTCTGTATCCCATGGCATGGATTTCAACATATGTTAGGAAATCTATTCTTTTAAGACGTATGTCTAGAATATAAGAATGGTCCTTGCATCGCTTTGTTGAGTAAGTGACTTATTCAACATCATGCCCGATTACTCAGATGGAGTATGGCCTTGAGAGATGGTGTAGTTGATGTTATCAGATGATATTGATAGTGGTGATGTTGCTCGTAAGTTTATCTACGTGATCATGATATAGCCTGTGTGGCTATGATGATGCTACCAACTTAATGGTTTGTTTGTGCTCAAGACCATTACCATTAAATACCACCCTATCTAGGAGGGAGTGTTGATGTTATGGTAGCTTTGGGAGGTATTAACCTCCATGTATAACCTCTGACTAGATTAGAATGTTTCAGAAGCTAGAGAAACCCTTAATAGATGTGTACAAACCATAGAAGACATGTCGGCTCAATAAAATAAATAATATTTAAGTATTAGCCTCTAAAATAAGAAGTCAGGCTGGACATGTGACAAAGAGAACTATAAATAAGGGTGCTTGAGATCATTTGGTCATTCACTCTCTCATAGCTCACACAAGTCAAGTGGTGAGCAAGTTTAGAGAAGAAGTGCAGTTGCAACTACTGCAACTGGGTTTTTGGTCTTGGTTTCTTTTTTGTGTACTTTTTGTTCGGTGCGCTATTCTAGAAGAGATAGAAATATGCTATCTCTTGGTTATCTTTTGTTTTTGGTACTACATCTAGACTCATTCTATATGTCAAGGTTATGGTGCTCGGGGGTGGCTGCATGCCTATGGTTGGGTGACAATATCGAGATATTTTCTATGGAAAAATGAACACATCGAATATTTTAATAGAGCACATTGAATATTTTAATAGGTTATGGACCCACACTATCTTCAGACATTCTAACCATTGGAAGGTAGATTGGGAAGTTATTTGACAAGCTCGTTGTAGCACCAAATTACAGTTGCAGTTGCAGTTGCAGTTAGGTTTTTGTAGTGGCAACAAAAACCCTAACCCTTGTGTTTAGGCACTTTTGGTGAGGTGTTTGGCATAATTCCTTTACATCCTAGTGAACCCTAGCCTAGCGCACCTTTTGGTACCCTCAGCTAGAAAAACATCAGGTTTGAATTTTTGGTCAAAGTCAAAGTTTGATTGGTCAAAGTCAAATTCAAAGGTTGACTTCTCGTCAAATTGATTTTGTGGTTAAAGTTGAAATTTTAGAATTTCGAGCTTGTTCTAATTATTGAATCTTATGATTCAATTTCTAATCTCTTCTTGTCAAGATGGCATCTATTTTTAGATTGGAAGACAAGTTGGATGATGCTACAAGATTACAAAGGTATGCACTTCTATATGATATCCAAGTTATATCATCTAGCAAAAGATGAGTGTGTTTGCAGGGAAAGTAATAGAGACCTTGTCCAAGCTGTAATATTGGATTCAGTGCATTCATAGGAACAAGTGCACCCTCCATAGTAGTTGAGGCTTTAGGTTCCAGGTTTGATTAAATTGTTAAGCTTCCAATTTGCATATATCAAGGGTGATAGTTGCTACATTACAAATTGTGAAAGCAGTCTTTGAAAGGTTCTATTATTGCTAGGTGCAATGAATATTTGCATGCAAATGAATACCATTTATATAGCTGTTTATTGTACTTGTTTGCAAGATGAACTAACATCTCCTCTAGAGAGATATTTCTTGTTTTCTCCTGGGCAGGTCACCTTGGTAACTCTATGATGACTACCATCTTGTTACCATAGATATGTTCTTATGAAAATGTTATTGGAAATATTTGTTCTCTTGTTGTTATTTTTTCGGGAAGGCCACAAGCAATAGCTCTGAGAAGGAGATACAATGACATTTGCAAACATGGAGCAGATGCCTCCATCAAGTGGTGAGGCAGGTGATCTCACTAAGTACCAATTCTAATGGAAGCATGGAAAGCAAAAAGGAGTTTTAGACATCATTCACTCAGATGTGTGTGGAGCAATGTCTAAGCGAAAGATAAAGATCTTGAGGTTCGATAATGGAGGAGAATAAACCTCCAAGAAGCTCGTTGCATTTTTTTAAAGAAGTTGAGATTAGGAGGGAGCTAATTGTCCCTCAAAATGGTGTGGTAGAAAGAAATAACCATTCCATTGAAGAATATTCTAAGGCAATGATGAATGACCAGAATCTATCCATGTTTCTATGGAGAGAAGCAGTTATGGCAGTCGTATATGTTTAGAATAGAAGTCCTCATTGTATATTGAAGAACATGACTCTAGAAGAAGATTTCTCTGAAAAAGAAGCCAAGTGTTGAACACTTGAGGATCTTTGGCTGCCAATCAAGAAGAAAGAATGGAACGAAGTTGTGATGGAAGAATATCACGTTAGAAAAATAGGATCGCAAAGAAATAAAACAAAACAAATGCGGAAATAAAACATAGAAGATACACAGTAAAATAGAGACACGAATATACGTGGTTCACCCAGTGTGGGCTACGTCCACTAGAGAAATTGCCAGGTCCTTCCTTTATTATTATCCAACAAATAAAGGGATACAACCTACTTCACACTCGTTGCAACTTCCTCTTCTTTCTCTCACGGTCTCCTCACTGATAATACAATATTCGCAATCATACATAGTCGCAATACATTTCCCTCATAAAAGAGGGTTTCCTTCCAGGTAAAAAAAGCCCCAACATAACTTCTATCGTCAGATCTGTGACCTTATAATGAATAGTCCAGATTTACTATGAAAATAAAATATACATTTACAAGGCAATTTTTCCTTCAGGGGCTTCGCCCCCGAACCCCCATTGGGGGGCCTCTTGCCCCCGGACCCCATAGAGGGGTAACCCCCCTTGCATTCCCCCGCTTGGAGGAGTGTACATTCTTCCGAGGTGTAAATTCTTCATGGGGTATAAACACAGATGAAAACAAAGACCTATGAATCAAGAAGATAATCAGGGTCCACAACCAACATATCAATCCATCATGATGTATGGGAAATTGTTCTTAGACCTAAAGGAAAGTTTGTAAAGTATCGATAAATACAAGACAATATTCGTGGCTAGAGGGTTCTCCTAGCATGAGGGAGAAGACTATGATGAGATGTTTTTCTCTAGTTTCCATATGTACCTCTATGTTTCTTCTGGCATCCATGGGTTGGAGTTTACATTAAATGGATGAAAAGATTGTCTTTCTCAATAGAGTAATTGAAGAAGAGGTATATATAGAGAAACCTCGAGGTTTTCAGGTACACTAGAGAGAAACCCATGTATTCATATTAAAGAATACCTTGTATGGACTCAAGAAAGCTCCAAGAGCTTGGTGTAGAGACTCTCACTATTTAGTATTAAGAAAGAGCTAGCCTCAAAATTTGATATGTCTGATCTTGGTCTCATGACTAGAAGTATAACATAAGTGTGGTGAAATATTCCTATCGCAACGAAAGTATGTTGTAAAGATTCTTCAGAAGTTTGGGATGATGGATTGAAAATCCACAGAAACTCCCATGGTAACATATTTGAGGAAGTTGAGAGACTCTGATTCTGATCTAGTAGACTCATCCTTGTACTGATAGTTGATTGGCTCATTGATATATTTGGTAAATACTAGGTCAAACATTTTTTTTGCTGTGAACATGTTGAGCCAGTTCCATGTGGAACCCATACATGAGAATTGGATAGCTACAAAGAATATCTTAAGATATCTTCGTGGGACGATAACTTATGGTTTGAGATATGCCTCAAACAATGATGTACATCTGCATGGATTTACTGATTTATATTGGGCAGGGAGTGCAAATGAAAAAAAGAGTAATTTTGGCATGTGTTTCAGTATGGGATATGTTATAATATCATGGTCTAGCAGGAAAAAAAAGTCAGTTGCATTCAACACTGCAGAAGAAAAGTATATTGCAACTTGTGATGCTTGTACGAAAGCAGTGTGGCTCCGTAAGCTAGTTTCTGGACTGTTTGATTAGGTGTTGGATTCGACTGTGATATATTGTGATAATCAGAGTTGTGTGAAGCTCTCAGAGAACCGGATGTTCCATGACAGGTCAAAGCACATTGAGATCAAGTTCTATAGTCCAGAGGGGAGAAATGGTTCTCCCAGGTTGGGAGGGAGCACCGATACATTATTGATATATGGGCATTCATTTTACAGTTTGTAAAATGGTCCAAGATGGGCAGTGACTTTCCAGGCCAGAAAGTGGTCCAAGATTTTAGGCGGACAATAATTTTTGTAAAGAAAATGGACATACGGATTGTTGATGTACCATAGACATTGATTCGCCTTGTGGCCAGTGTGGGGGAATGGCCTAGGACAATCATTCTCCTTAGAAGTCACTCTGAGAAGTGGTCAAGTAGAATGGTCCTCTTCGGGTAGTCATTTTTTCAAATTTCACATTTGTGAGTAGTTTTGAAGAATGGTTTGATGTAGGAGGTTGGTGAAGGACAATCATTTCCATAGGAAATGGTCCGAACAATCATTCACTAGGGATGGCCCATTCTCTCTAGGTTGCACTGTGAATCATGTTGAAAGAATGGCCTAGTTAGGTTGAATGGTCCATGTTCAACAATCAGGGACAATTATTCTTCTATGCTTGGGAAGAATAGCCTAGACATCCCATGGCCGATGTTTAACTTTCCGAGGGAAGATGCTCTTCCAGATCTCACAGATGTGAGTGGAAGAATGGCCCAGATGACTCAATTTGTACCATGACATTGTTCATGCAGGATGATATCGGATGATATGATTTGATTTCTGCGGAGACTGTATGTCTTTGGATAGTAGATGTATGCTACGGTGGTGGATGTGCTCGACTAGTAGTGATTGTGTGTCACTTGTTAGTAGTTGTGTGCTACTAGGAGTGGTTGTGTACCACTGGGTAGTAGTTGTGTACTACTATGGATAGACACATTGTGTTCTATTGGATGGCATTGTAGCAGTTGTATGCTATTATCTGATTTTCATGGAGACTACCACTAGTGTTGAAGATGATTTCCAGTTAGATGGAGAGTCAGTGTGGTGGTGGAGAAACATTCTCCCTATGGAGAATGGTCCAGGTTGACAAATTGTTGATATATCATGGAATGGTATTTTCCTAAGGAACAGATTGTGGCCCTATTAAGAAAATGGTTCACGACCGATATTCTCTTGAGGCATAGTTATTGGCCCGGTCAGGTTGAATAGTCTTCCCCCTAAGGACATGACATCTTGATTAATGTGGTTGATACGGGACCGGTATTTTTTAAGGCATATGGTAGAGATTGATCTCTATGGTACATATGACCTGATTAGAAAAATAGTCCGAGACTGACATTTCTATAGGAATGGTCTCTGTAGCCCATGGCATGGATTTTAGCATCTATTAAGACATCTATTCTTCTTAGACATATGTTTGAAATAGAAGAATGGTCCTTGTATCACTATGTTGAGTAAGTGAATTATTTAGCATCATGCCCGATTACTCAGATGGATTATGGCCTCAAGAGATGATGCAGATGATGCTATCATATGATACTGATAGTGGTGATGTTTCTCATGAGTTGATCTACGTGATCATGAGATAGCATGTGTGGCTATGATGATGCTACCAACAGAATGGTTTGTTTGTGCTCAAGACATTTACCGTTAAATACATCCCTATCTAGGAGGGAGTGTTGATGTTACAGTAGTTGTGGGAGGTATTAACCTCCATTTATAACCTTTGACTAGATTAAAATGTTATGGAAGCTAGAGAAACCCAAACAGATGTGTAGAAACCCTAGAAGACATGCCGACTCAATAAAATAATTAATGTTTAAGTATTATCCTCTAAAAGAAGAATTTGGGCTGGACAGGTGACAAAGAGCACTATAAATAGAGGACACTTGAGCTCATTTGGTCATTCACTCTCTCACAACTCACACAAGTCAAGTGGTACGCAAGTTTGGAGAAGGAGTGCAACTGCAACTACTACAACTGGGTTTTTGGTCTTGGTTTCTGGTTTGTGGACTTTCTGTTTGGTGCACTATTCTTGGAGAGAGATAAATGCACTATCTCTTGGTTATCTGTTGGGTCTAGTACCACTTCCAGAATCATTTTATTTGTCAAGGTTATGGTGCGCAGGGGTGGCTGCATGCCTATGGTTGGGTGACAATATTGATATATTGTCTATGGAAAAATGAACACATCGAATACTTTAACAGTAAGATGGGTTCTTCATAGGCATGGAGACATTAGTCATGCCAACAATAGTTCATTAATGAGAATATTCTCCAAGATTACAGAGCTAGAACATGCCAGTATAATCATAATGTCAACTTCATGAACCTTCTTCTCCTTTAGAAACATTGAATTGACTTAGTGAAGACTGAATGCAACATACTTCATTCTTTGGTCCTCTCATATCGCATGGATTCCCTCTCCTTCACCTCCAATAATCATGGCACAAAGAGTTCAAATCAAGCAAGGACAATAGAAGCTGAAACAATATGTTAGAAACCAAGTTCCTATGGAGATCAAAGGTCGCAAGTCCCCCTCATTTCAAGGAGGGGAAGGAAGAGTAAGCCAATGTTTAGAAACATTATGATGTTATTTAAAGTTATATGTATTTTGGTTTAGTTTGTTAGGCAAACTACTAGCAAAAACACTTGGAATTCTTGTTTGGAGGGAAACATTTTGTCTTTAACTATTAACTTAGAAATATGTTGTCTTTTGGAAGTACTATGAGCTCAGAAAATGTAACCATCGTTAGGGTAGATAATCTTTTTAATTAATATACATTTATGTTATGATTAAAAATAATATTGTTTAAATTAATTATTTAATAATATTATATTATAAGTATATTATAATCATTATTTTTATTATATTATATATATATTTTGTTATATATAATATATGCTATACATAATGTATATTTATTAATTATATGATATATAAGTTAGTAATATTCATTGGTATATATATGATTTCATTATGATTTTAATTAATGTAAGATTCGTTTTTTTAAGGAGTCAAAATATTGACAATATAAAATACATTATATTTAGTATTTCAAGAATATTTTTCGTATTTTGAAATGATATTACCAAGATTAAGATGAAGTTTATATGTAGTTAAATATTGCCAAATAAAAATATGATACATAATAATCTTTGACTTCTATAAATCCAACTCAACAATTATGGTTGACTTGATTTCTTGAAACTCTCTTGGTTTTTTAATTCCAACTCACCAATGCAAAATTTTCTTATGAAGCCCATTTTAGATCTCAAATTTATTATAATATGATCTCACTTCCTTTAGGCAATTCTCTAACTTACTCAGGGAGGAGAGGGTCTCATACACCAATTTGGTGTTTGTCTTGGCTGTGACCTTAAAAATTGATTATTATTATTATTATATTATAATTGATTTCTTTTGACCATTCCTCATTGCTTCTAAATTTGGAAATGACCCTCTCATACAACCTCCTCATTGTAGCTCTCATCTCAAATGAGACCCCAATATTTTCTAGTCTCCTCCAAATGTTATTTTGAAGGATGGTATCAAAATATTTTTGAAAGTCAACAAAGAAACACATGAGATCATCTTCATTATTTTAACAATATTCAACTATAATCGTGTATAATCCTAAGAGTAATTAAATAGCCATAAAACTTTATGGAGAGAAACTATGTAGACAATTTTGAAACATCCATCGTTTCAAGTGGACACTCCATTCATCATCAGGGACCCAACATGATTAATCCAATCTTGATCAATGGTTAACTTGTTTGAGATCTCTTCTTTTAATATTCTCCACGGTCAACTTATTATCAAGATCTCTTATTTTAATTTTAATTTCAAAATTTCTTACTCAATATTTAGTTCCTTTATTTTAATTTTTTTCACTTTATTATTCTTTCACAACGTTCTCTTCTTTTCTCAACGGCTATCTCTTGTGATTACCCTATAAATATATTCTTCCACATACTCTTTTTGTATCATTGAGCTTCTATTGTCCCTAATGATGGATGGAGTGTCTACTCGAAACGTTGAACATTTCAAAATTATCTACACAAATTATATTCAAAAAATTTTACAACAATTATAACTAACTATGAAAACATACACAATCAAAACACAATCAATAATTAAATAATTTAAATTCAAATAATTATTTTATAAATCAACTTATCCTTTAGATCTCCTATCATGATTTTGTAACCATAAACTAATCTTCCTTTCCAAAATTTGACCATACAATTTAGCTAGAAGAGAACTGATCACGATAAATTTGACCATACAATTTAGCTAGAAGAGAACTGATCACGATAGTTTGACCATACAATTTAGCTAGAAGAGAACTGATCACGATAGTTTGATAATTTTAGAAGCTATTTTGTCATCACTTTTAAAATAGAATTTGTAGAGATTTTAATTTAGCTAGAAGAGAACTGATCACGATAGTTTCATAATTTTAGAAGCTATTTTGTCATCACTTTTAAAATAGAATTTGTAGAGATTTTAATTTACAAGTTCAAATCTCTCGTACTAATCTTACCATATTATTAACTTTATAAGTTAAAATTAATCTCCAAAACTTCCATGTATTAATAAAGTTTTTAAAGTATAAATTCCAACCTCTTATAATAATCTTACCCTGTTAATTAGCTTTATAGAGCTTTATAGTTAAAATGTGCCTCCAAAATATTTTAGGTTGAAATTTAGAAATACATACAAGTTTCACTTATATCTTTCTTGGAAATCTTACGATTTTTATTATACCAAGGATTAGACCATTCTTTTTCTTCATTTAAAAAAAAAATATGACTTTATAATAATAATTAAAAAAAAACAATGCTGGGATATATGTATCTATAACACAATAAGATATTAAACTAAAGATATGTAACATAATAAAAACATACACTAATATATATATATATATATATATATATATATATATATATATTCAACCACTTTTATTAACAAGGTAGTATGGCATCGTAGTCCCTGCCAACGAGGTTAGAAAACAAATTGTGGAAAATGGGGTCGAAATGTAAATGACAGAAGTGTCCGGTACAAAATGGATATGACGGAAGTGTTGTGTGCAACATGTATATCTCGAAACATGGGCCAAAAGTAAATGACGCTTGGCATGTAGAGAACTATTTAATTTTTGAAGGTAAAGTATGTAAGAAAGTGCAAATTTGTTGATAGTGGAAGAATAAATCTAGAAATTTAAATGCATTTTCCATATGAAATGGTAAAAGATAAAAATATATGACGACATAAAATTAGAAGGAGATAAGAAATATACAAAATTTAAATGCATTTGTGAACAAGTGGTATAAGTAAACGACAGTTGCAATGTAGAGCACCATTTATTTTGAAATATATAAAAAATTAAAAGTCTGTTACATATAAAAAATTAAATGCATTTGTCATACAGACTGTTGAAAGATACAAATGTATGAAAACATAAATTTAAAAGGAGATAAGAAAACATTTTTATTTGAAATATGTCTAAAAAAAAAGTTCGTTACATACTACTGGAAATTTCAAAATATACAAAAAAATTAAAGTTTGTTACATATAAATAAGAATTTCAATGGTTTTGGCATGTAGATTGGGAGGGGCTCTAGTGGACCATTAGAGAAATATGTACAAGAAACATGATTGTAGAAAGAAAATAGAGTGCAATACTTGCAAAAACAATAAATGGAAAGGTATAAGTGTTTTCCTACACATCTGTATTTAAGAAAGTGGAATAACTGGGTTGATAAACAAAGCAAGTTGTGATCAGTAGACTTATAGTGAGGGTACATATGAGCCCTTTGGCTATTGTTCGACAACACAGGTATTCCAACAGAGGACGAACACTTTCAGTAACCACTCACATAACCAGATCAAAGATCAACACTCTGATGTTTTCACGTGGTAAAAACCCTACGGGGAAACATCCACGACCCCAGCCAACGCGACCACTTGGAGCAGTTTATTAATGCAAAGAAAAAGATTACAGAGAGATTTTACAAGAAAGTTTCTCACAATCGATCATCGACAAATGACCCTTCATGCTCTTTAAATAGATATCATGGACCAATCGGGTGTTAAGCTACAGATCAATGGTCGTTAAGATCGAGGAGAGTATGAATCGTCAGATCACTCTATGTCGGGAACATATCGTGGCCGTCGGATTTCCTAACTACAAATGCATACTAATGCATACTAAAGAAACACACTAGAAAAAACACTTTTACCTAACGACACAATAGACCAAGTAGATCTTAACTAACTCCTAAGTGTCTAAATATCCTAACACCCCCCCTTAAGAACAACTTGGGATAAGATTGAAGGATTTACAATAGTGACACAATAGGAGAAGGAAGGAGGCATTAGAGCCTATCCCCCCTTAATGACAATTTCCTGAACTCCTAACATAGATCGAAGTTTGGAAAACTTCGCTTATGTAAGAGACTTTGTAAAAATGTTTGCAACTTGATCTTCTGTAGGGCAAAAGATTACTTCAATAACTTGATCATGAATAAGCTTTCTGATGAAGTTCATGTGTAGCTCGATGTTTTTACTACGCTGATGTTGAATTGGGTCTTTGGAGAGTTTTATGGCACTCTGATTTTCACACCAAAGGCTGGTCGGATGCTGGTGCTGGAATCCAAACTATGAAATGATCTGTCGAAGCCACAAGGCTTCCTAACTTGCATTTACCGCTGCTTGATACTCTGCTTCTGCTGAAGAAAGTGCAATAGCCTGTTGTTTCTTACAGGCCCAAGTGACAGGTCCTAAACCAAGGATGAAAACATAACCTACAGTAGACTTCTGATCATCAAGGTCTTCGGCCCAATATGAATCAGTGAAACCAACCAATAAAGGAGTTCCCCCTGAACTGTAATGTATCTCGCACTGAACTGTACCATGAACATAAGGAAGTATCCTTTTAGCTTCTTTCCAATGGATTTCATGGGGTGTTTGCATATATCGGGCAACAAGACCAACAACAAAGGAAAAATCAGGATGGGTATGAGTCAAGTATAAGAGGCTACCAACTAACTGACGGTACAGGGTGGCATCAACTTCAGGAGAAGTACAGGTGGCAGAAATCTTGACTCCAGAATAGAAGGGAGAAGGGGTTAGTTTACAATTGTCCATATGAAAGCGACGAAGAAGGTCACACACATACATAGATTGGGAAAGAAAAAATCCTTCATTGGTTTGCAAAACTTGGAGGCCAAGGAAATAGTGCAAAAAGCCTAAGTCTGTCATTTCAAATTTCTTCTTAAGGTTGGTTTTCACATGGTTTAAAAGTTTTGAGTCACTACCAGTAAGGATAAGGTCATCAACATAAAGGACAAGGATTATGAGATGGCTTCCTACTTTCTTGGTATAGACATTAGGATCATAATGGCATCTACAAAATCCAGTGGCAATAAGAAAGTTATCCATTTTGTCATACCAAGCTCGGGGAGCTTGCTTGAGACCATAAAGAGATTTCTTGAGGCGACAAACAAGGTTAGAGTCATTCGAGACATAGCCAGGAGGTTGTTCCATGTAGATTTATTATTGCAAATATCTGTGCAAGAAGGCGGATTTAACATCCATCTGATGGACCTCCCATTTATGGGAGGCAACAGGGGAAAGAACAAGGCGGATGGAATTCATTTTTGCTACAGGGGCAAAGGTTTCATTATAGTCAATTCCTTCAACTTGGGAAAATCCTTTGGCAACTAACCGAGCCTTGTGTCTTTCAACACTTCCATCTGATGCATGCTTAGTTCTGTAGACCCATTTGCATCTAACAAGTTTTCTTCTGTTTGGAAGAGGTACAAGATCCCAAGTATCGTTTTCCATTAAAGAATGATACTCTTCATTCATTGTTGTATCCCAATCTGGATGACCTGAAGCTTCTGCAAATGTCTCTGAATCATGAGTTTATGAAACTTGAGCCAAAAGAGAAGAGGCTCACTGGGACTGTGAATGTGTCCGACGCTGATTTGAAGGATCGCCAACAAGATCACCAGCTGCTTCTCGTGTTGAACAGACCCATCTAGGAAGAAATGGAGTTGGTGCTGGTTTAGGTAAAAATGACTCATCTGGAGGAGGGTGAGAAGGCGGAGGTGGATTTTCATCCTCACTGTCATCATCTAAAGAAGAAACTAGATCATAAGAAGGCACAAATGCCGAAGATGGCTTGCAGATCGAAGAAGGCACAATCGCCGAATTAGGCTCGCAGGCCAAGAGATTTTCATCAAATTTAACATCTCTTCTAATAATAATTTCATTACAATGTGATTGAAGAATTCTGTAACCTTTAACATCTTCAGAATAACCAACAAATATACACTTCTCATTTTTAGGCTACAATGCTTTCCTTTTCTCATCAGGAATGTGAGCCCATGCTATACTTCCAAATACACGGAAGTGACTTACATCTGGTTTAATTTTAGTCCAAGATTCTTTCGGTGTTATATTTTTAAGAGCCTTTGTGGGAGTGCGATTTACTATGTAATTTGCACAGTTGATGGCTTCCGCCCAATACTTTAGACTTAATCCCTTAGATTGGATCATACAATTATCCATTTCTTTTAATGTGTGGTTCTTTCTCTCAACAACACCATTTTGTTGTGGTGTATATGGAACAGTGTGTTTCATTTGGATTCCCTGTGTAGTGCAGTAGCTTGTAAAATTATTGTTCACATATTCGCCTCCATTATCTGTTCTTAACTTTTGAATTTGATGTCCAGATTGCTTTTCTATAAGAGCCTTGTAGGCCAAAAACTTGTCAAAAACTTCGCTCTTAAGTTCTAATAAGTAAACCCAAGTACGTCTGGAAAAATCATCAATGAAAGTTAAGAAATACTTACACCTAGAAAATGAAGGAGAAGAAAGTGGACCACAAAAATCACTGTGAACAAGCTGTAAAGGGCCCAAGGTGTGCCAAGAGGCACGTTTGTCAAAACTATCCCGATGATGTTTTCCGAGAAAACAACCGGCACAAACACCATCTCTGCATGAAACAAGAGGAATACCAGTCACCATTTGTTGATTACATAGTTGTTGCAATGAGCGATAATTTATATGACCACACTGTGCATGCCAAAGTTTGCTCAAATCATCGCTATGAGCAACAAAAACTAATGAAAAAGATGATGACCCAAAGTTGTCAAACTTGTACAACTTGGTAATATCATTAGCAATTCCAGTTGCAAGAACATGCTTAGGATCTTTTAGATCCTTGATTACAACTTGGTGAGGTGAAAAATCGACAGTTTTACCTTCACCTGAATGAGTGATTTGATATACTGATAGAAGGTTACAAGAAAGACTTGGAACACATAATACATCATTGAAATGACCATTATCTACTTGAACTGTTCCAGATCCTACAACACTAAGAGATCTATCATCACCAACAAATATTTTCTTGGTGTTACATTCATTTAGAGAAGAAAATATGGCTTTATCCTTAGCCATATGATAATATGCTCATGAATCAATAAGCCACTCATCAGAAGAACAAGTAGTAGTAGAATATGGATTGAAGGAGAAACCAGAAGCAGAAAGTGCATGTCCGTGAGAAGAAGAAGTAGAATCAATACTGATGTTGTGCTTCTTCATCGCTGCTTCTAAAGCTGCCATCTTCTTGAAACATTTGGA
The DNA here is from genome assembly GCA_009831015.1 of Picea engelmannii. NCBI lineage: Eukaryota > Viridiplantae > Streptophyta > Pinopsida > Pinales > Pinaceae > Picea > Picea engelmannii. The sequence goes on along the minus strand of ML778302.1, from coordinate 571,529 downwards.
CTCATCATGACCATCTTTATTACAAAAGTTGCAATCTCTGTTAGTATTCTTACTTTTATATTTTTCTCCTTTGTCACCAGTAGGAGTTGAAGTTGTCCGAGAAGGTTTGGGACCCTTATGTTGTTTTTTGTTGTAGTGATGATGTTGCTTCTTGGGATATTTGGGTTTATCTTTCTGCTGGGTAACTAAGGCTTTGTTGGAGGGACCTGCAATGTTGATCACTCCAAATTGTACAAGCTTATCTTCCTCTCGAATCAAAGAAGCACAAAAGGAATCAAGAGTGGGTTTTTCATAAGCTTCTTCTCCTAGATCCTCTCTCATGGCATAAAAGGTAGATACAAACACATAATATGCACTACCTAGCTTAGAAAGAATAAGATAGATGCAACGCTCTTCCTCCATCTTTATCTTACATTATTCACATAACATTCTGAGTGTTTTAAACCTAGACAGATAGTCTCCAAGGCAAGAAAAATCATTTGGACTCAAGGTCAGTATTTGATTTTCTAATTTTTGTGCTCAAATAATATTGAGTTTACCAAACACATATTCAATTGTGTTCCAAGCTTCTTCGGGGTCATCAATATATTGAAGGTGGTACCTTAAATCAAGAGAGATGGACATTTTGATTAGTCCACGTGCTTCATCATTCCTATTATCCCACTTGGATTTCTTATCAGCATCAGTGGGTGCTTTTTCCTTTCCCAAGGTATTTCGGTACAAACCTTTACTTCTTAATAAATTTTCCATATGAGATTTACATTGGAAGTAGTTGTTGCCAGTAAGCAAGACAATACTTGTAGAAGCCATATTAAATATGCATATAATGTGGATTTAAAAACTGAAACTGATGATATGGATGGAAATAGCTCGAAAAGATATGCAGTTTTAAAAAATATGGCACTGAAAACAGACTTCTGATGTTAGAGTTATGCCCTTTTAAAAAAAAAGGCACAATCAGTAACCAAATGACCATGTGATTGTGTAAGTTGCTTTATGAAGTGACCCACTTTTATAAAGAGAAGTGGGGATCACTTTTACAATGAAGTTACTTTATAACAGAAAAGATGCATGCAAAGTAAATAACTCTAAAAATAAAATATTAAAGCTACTTATAGTGATTCACTTTTATACTTGAATTGAAATACACTTTACAATTTTAGCATGAACTTTTTCAAAAAAAGTAACAAAAGAGAGACTTGAACTCAAGACCTCTTACTTAATAAGACAACTTTTAACCAAATGATCTAGCAAAACATATTGTAATGTTCAGAATGAGGATTGGGGGTGTTGTTGTTGTTTTTTTTGTTGTGGAAGACAATTTTGGAGAGTGTGCTAAAAAAAAACTCTTTTCACATAAGAAAAAAATTTCGCTCCGGATCTGACTGTAATGGCCATATCTTGGGCAAACGAAAACCTTTTTGAGTGAAACAAAAAGTGTTCCTGAATGAAAAGAGCGCTCCAGACACAATGAAATAGTCCTATCTGCCCATAAATGTATGGAAATGACATAAAATGGAGATCAGGCAACTTGGCTTCACGATCTCGATCTACAACAAGAGCGGGTCTTCAAACAGGCTCTGATACCATGTTCGACAACACAAGTATTCCAACAAAATACGAACACCTTCAATAGCCACTCACATAACCAGATCAAAGATCAAAACAACAATGTTTTCACATGGTAAAACCCCTACGGGGAAACATCCACGGCCCCAACCAATGCGACCAGTTGGAGAAGTTTATTAATGCAAAGAAAAATATTACAGAGAGATTTTACAAGAGAGTTTCTCACAATTGATCATCGGCAAATGACCCTCCATGCTCTTTAAATAGAGATCATGGACCAATTGGGTGTTAAGCCACAGATCAATGGCCGTTAAGATCAAGGAGAGTATGAACCGTCGGATCACTCTATGTCGGGAACATATCATGACCGTCGGATTTCCTAACTACAAATGCACACTAATGCATACTAAAGAAACACACTAGAAAACACACTTTTACCTAACGACACAATAGACCAAGTAGATCTTAACTAAATCTTAAGTGTCTAAATATCCTAACAACTATTTTCTTACGGCTGCCATTTCATTGATGTCATCGCCGACTGTCGTTTCAATGATGTTGTCGACGACTGTTGGAATCCTAGAAACTGCCTATTGCCTTTAGTCAGCGGCTTGCTTCAATTGCGTTTCATGCCATTCTTCAATGTTTCTTCTCATTGGGGCGACGTTTATCTCATTCCAGATTTTTATGTTGAAAAGATCGTTTTCTAATTCCTGGAAGTCAATAGAAAGATTACAGAGAGTCTGATGAATTTCCTCATTTTGTACTGAATATTTGACTAGCTAATCGTGGACATGAGCTTCATCAAATTGAACGATGCTATAAAATTTTTCCAGAGACAAGGCCTTAAACATAACAACCTGTTTATCTAACTCTTGCCTGGTTAAGGGCAAGGAGTTTGCGATTAAGTCGGGGTCTTGGAAGTCGTTGGTTTTCCTGGCTAAGTCTATATTTGACATCCTTGTGAATAATTTATCTTTCTTCGATATGGCTTGTTCAAAGGACTGAACAATGAGATGCAGGTTCTTCACATTTTCTTTCCAACATGCATTCAATTGACCAATCTAGTTTTTGGATGGAAGATCTTGTTCTGTTCTTTTTGTTTCTGTCATATTGTTGACAATGGTGCCAAAAGGAATGATCGTTTTTAAAAAGAAGTTTTCTTCATCTTTTAACTCGGCCTACAAATGTTTGAGCAAACTACGTGCCTTGGTTCCAAGGGAAGTGATGGTTTGTGATCTTTTCCACGCCTCGGTAACCAGTTCCATTCTTTTTTTTATATTATTCTCCACATATCATTTACAAGATGCGAGTAGGGTGGAGGATGCTTTTACGTTGGCTCCAGGGGTGGCAAGCATGGATATTTTCAAAGGATCGACAAGAAATGGCATAGAAATGAAATCGTCTTCCAATTCCTTGACCTGATCCTTCAGTCTGGCATTCTCGGTCTCGATGCCTCCAATGGAATCATGAAGTCTTTCTCTGCTCGCAGTGTGAAGTTGACAGATTTGGGATGACCGCATGTTGGCAAGGTGAACCTTTGAATGAGATTTTCCTTTCTTATTTTTAACATCTTTTTTCTCAATTATCAATTTTTTGGACTGGGTATCAAAAACAGTGCTCTGGGACACGGAGGATTCATCTTCATCAAAATTTTTGGTAACATATATGTCCATTGGATGACTATGGTGGATGGCGTCTATGGGATGATCAAGGAAGTGGATCATTCTATCCAGATCAGTGTCAAGTTCCATGTTCTCACTCTGAATTTCCGGCTCTTCTGCTTGCCCCACATTTTTTTTTCTCTTCTTCTCTACTGGGAGCTTGTGAGAACTATCAATTTTAGAGTGAGGAGGGTCATTATCTTCTCCTTCATTTGAAGAACTCTCATTTTCTTTGTTGTTGTGGTGGACCATTGGAGCGAAGCTCTGGGCCTTTCCCCTATTGCGTGTACAATTTAGTGCATCTTTGCACTATGTCTACGTCGTCGGCATTAGAGGCAGGACCATTGTCGCCACTATCTCTATTTTTGGGCAGGTGTTTATTTAAAAGACAATCGCCGAGGCCAAGTGTTTGTAAATGTTGCCGAAAAATATTATAGGGGTCGAACCCTCTTATGATTTCATCATATCTCAGGTTGGAGATTCTATAATGTGCTACCAATTCGTCAATTTTGTTGACGTTTTTAAACACGAACTCCCCTACTTTCCAAGGCAGAGGAATGAACTGTTTTTTTTTCGTCGTTTGCAATAGATGGAACCAGTAGTTGTATTGTCATGCTACTTCTACAACACACATTTTGTCTGTAATGTGACATGGAAGGAGAGAAGGTTGTTCCATGGAGCCAAAAATTCTTATGACAGTGTAATTATCCAAATGTTCAACTGTCCTCTTCTTGTCCAAAAAATTGGTTGCCTGTTCAGATATGCTGGGAGAATCTTCTCCTAACAAAAAAAATTTGAAAGCAGACACAAAGCCATTAAAAACCTCATAAAAATAGTGGGAAGCCTTGTGATTCCACAAGGCCTGGTACAAGAACGTTACTGGGTGAAATTCGCAGTTGGCATTCTTGGAGAGAGACAGTTGTGGAAACCGACAGGAACGCGCTATTGCAAAAACTAAATAGGATGACATATAAAATTTCTTCTCCCTTTTGAAGCTTGACAATTGGGAATAGATTTCATGGGAAATTAACCTACCCCAATAAAAAATGGCTTGTTCGTTGACTGTGAAATGCAAAATATAAAGGGCCATCTGGGAAACAATTGTTGTGGACTCCTATCCCATTATTCTTGTAAACAGACAAGAAATTTTGCGAAATGGATTTTTAAATGAACTAACCTGGAAGCTTGTAATATCTTCAGGAACTAGAAGCGGGTTTTCCAAAAAATGGGGCAAGAGGTCCAACCCATTATTATGATTTGCTAGGAACTGTTTGCAATCTTCTCCTCTGAACGTCAATGTTGGCTTCGACAACCTTAGCATCTGGAAGAAGAATTGAGGTGAAAAAGAATCAAAAGAGCGGTCTCGCAGTGGAATAATTCTTTTTTCTTAAATAAAGTTATCGGCCCACCAAGACACCAGATCCTTACAATCAAAAACCTCAGGAACACAGCCTGCATGAGCAATCCCAGAGGTCCAAATTACTTGGTTCTCTACGACAGAGGTTGAGTAATAAGAATATGACCTGGACCACTGGAAGTTCTGGTCCTCGCGCCCAAGCATGTTGACTGTATCTCCACATAGCTGCTTTCGAGCTGGTGCTATAGGTTCATGAGAACGTTGGTTTTCTCCAGATGATGGTTTAAATGAACAATTAGAGACGATAATGTAACTCTCTGCTAAATCTTGGTGAAATGCTTATGAATGGGAAAGCTCCTCGAGCCTTTCGCTAATTAATGATGAACTGTTACCAGTAAAGATTATTTATTACATGTTTAGAAATACGAAGGTGGCGGGTATGGAGAAGAGCAATTAAGGATTGGAGGTTTTGTGAACGTGCAAAGGGCATTTAATGATTTTTAAATCAACACTCGGAAGGGATAATATAACCCCCCCAGGAGAATCTTGGTTTAATGCGCATGAATATGAGATATCCTTGAGCCTTTTGCCCATCAATGACAATCTATATGGTTCCTGCATGATGACCTGTTAG